>JANQDE010000040.1:1550579-1579018 GCA_037157785.1 Cephalotes varians | reverse complement strand
ATAAATCACATGTTCGAGTTTCAAAGGAAATCCGAACGCTGTACTTCATAAACATAAATTACTCGTGCTTGCCAATTATTTGCTAATAACATGAATAACAGGTATTTGATTAGAAAAAAAATAATTTAACTTATAATATAATAATTTACTTACAATAATTTGAAATATTCATCAATAAATGAAGAATTCGGAAGAAGCTCCTTCTTTACGTCAAAAGAAAAGAATATTCCCGATATGAATTCACGTGTCTCTGGATATTGCAGCCGCGATGAAGATATTAGATCGCGAACAGCTTTGCCCCAGTATCGGGCGTGAGTCGTAATAAAGTGCCCGTAAAAACCAGAAATAGGACGGGATAAATAGTCAAGGGTAAAAGCAAGATAAAAATGTCAAGACATATTCGTCGATATTTGGCTGATTCATTCGAACGATATTAATACTTCTCTTGTATATAGTTCTTAGCTCGAATTTTTCCTCTTCATAATTGCTCACCTTCTCTTGCTAAGCGGCGAGAAATTTGCGTTTCAATTCATAATTTCGAAATTCAATTGAGAGCAATAAATATGATAAAAAGAACAAAGTGCCACGCGTATTTTATGACGCTGTCAAAATTAGAAATCAACAAGACAATCATTGATTTTATGCCATACATCAACAATAATTCTATTACGCATCGTAAGTTAATATGGACCAGAGCGAACCTTCTACTTCAATTCGTTTTGTGTGATTATATGACATTGATTTAATAATGCATCGACCGTGTGCTAAGTGCACTAGAAAAGGTCGCGTTAAATGACGGCGCGACTGACATTTCACGAGTGTGTTCGATGAACCATTTTAATCACGCGGTGATATAGCTAGAAAGAAATGTATAGAATCTTGTTTTATGGTATTAAAGATACGTGATGCTACAATACGGAGAACAGAAAAGCATACCGTTCTAATTAACGTTCGCAGCATCGCAATCAAGATTGCGAGAATGGAACAATTTATTTCTTTTCTCATTATTAATCTCTTAATTAACCTTAATTAATCCTTATGATCTTTCTTTATTACATACAAGGTATCATTAGTCCAATTCATCTTGAGCTAAAATAAATGCAAGCTTTAGTTTTTTATTTGTAATAATTTTATTCAGGTAATTTTAAAAAAGTCAAAAATAACAATATTTTGTCTTAAAAAAATATATTTTTAAAATTACTTAAATAGAAAGCTCTAAAAAATTGTTAACTGAATAGTTAATATATCTCTGGGCCTTCAGATCACAAAATAGAAACAAAACATCAACTTCATCTTAAATATCAGTTTTTAACTTAAAAAAAAATTAAAATTTTTTAAAAATTATTTAAATAAAAAGCTAAACAATTTTTTACTGAATAGTTAATGTCTCCGTTCTTGAGCCTTGAGATCATAAAACAGGAACAATACAATAAATTCTTCTTAAATCAGTCTTTAGGTTATTTGAAATCTAAAACAAAGTAAAAAAAATCCGATCGATTTTATAATAATATATCGTGCATTGATTCTTTTGGCGATATATAAAAATAAAATAAATTAGCGAAAAATATAAATTTTTTTTCTTAAAACAAGAGCATAATCAAGATTTTTTTTTTTTTGGAAATAGTTTTGACAAAAATGTAATATAGAAAGAAAACCAGAAAAACATTCCGAAGAGTTAGGGTATGGAATATAGAAGGTTAGTGGGATCTAGATCATCAAAAATGTTACAAAATTGATTTCTTTTTACACTCTTTTAGCTCATGTTTATCACCAATTAGTGATAAACATAAGCTAGATAAAAACTTCGGAACAAACTCAAAAATTCCTTCTTAAATCCCCTAGAAAACCTTTGGAATTTTATTTCTAAGAGTTTCTTGAGATATTAAAGTTAATATTGTGCGGTCACTGGTAACCTCAAAGTTAAGTTTTATTTATTTTCACGAACTTTTGAAAAAAACTTCGTGACCTTTGAACATACCTTTATTTATTAGGATAGGAAAGAGACTGGCAACTGGCAGCTAAATAAAATAAGCAACGCCGAAGAAAAATCAAAAACAAAAATTTCTTGGAGAAAAATTTTTTCTTGGAGAAAAAATAAAATTATATATAAAATGAGGTCACTGTGATCTTACCAGAATACCAGTTAAGAGTTAATCTGCTAATCTGCCGCTTTCATTTCATCGTTTAATTAATGTAATTAATAAGCAAAGTGAAATCTCATTGTTATTAAAACGATGATATAGCTTTATTATTCAGAATTATGATCGCAATTGCATTCTCGTTATAAATTTTTCCAATTAAAAATTTTAATACTTTTTTTTTTTTTTGTTTCAAGCTTCGTTTAAGAGATTAGTTATGAAAAAAGAGTTTAATTCATTTGTAAAAAACGTCTGATGTTTGCTTTTATCAAAATTTTAGGAGATATGCTTTAATTTTTTAATATGAAACTGTCGAAATTAATGAGAAGAATAAGTTGCTTAACAGAAATCTTTTTATTTTAAATTAATGAAAAAAAATTTCCTAATTTAATTAAATTATTTAAATATTGTCTACGTACTTTGAGTCGTATTTTTAATAACATTATATTTTTTTCTAATGATTTTAGTAGGCTGCTATTATTTCCTCAAAATTGATGCGATATTGCGCGCGTAAAACGTATCGTAAAATGTAATTACTAAAAGTAACCAAACGCCGAGAATGTGTTTTCAGGCATCCGGATTATAAATCGAACGGCACTATGTGCCGTTTTATGAACGGAAGGCATGGGGTTTAACTTATAAACAAGCGTAATCCACTTGCAATATTTAAAGGCGGTCGTCAGGTATTTTTACATTACATTACCTTCTCATCGTTAATTAAGAAAAGTTACTCTGTACGTTTTTATTCCATAGCTTCCAATGTGATGATTAAATATTGTTCTAATGCTTTTACCTAGATCTTAATTATCAAATCCTCGATTGGAATGCATTATAATGAGAATTTTTTTTGAAAAATAGCAAATTTTCAATTTACTACATTTATAATTATAATAAATTTGAAATATTCTTCACATTTATATTTTATATTTCCAAGCTTTGAATATCTCTCTAAAATATATCATTCTTTCCTACGCGTATCAACTTCCTTTGTTCACGAAGAGACAGTTTACGTATCGATCTGATAACGGCCACACAGGTGCGCGCGAAACATTATCAGATGCTTTTACCACAGTCCGCGTTCGTGTCCTCAGGGAAAGAGAATTTAATTTATCTTTAATTTGTCATTATAAGTCCTATGCCTGTGCAATAGTCACAGCAATTAATTTGCACTACTCTCGCGAGGATTTTCATGAAAAGTACATCCGATCAATTAATTTTATGTTATATTAAAAGGAGTGAACTGATATTTCGATTATCAAGTCTAATTGCAGGAATGTACTAATTGTTCGCTCTAATTCTACTAATCATCCGACAGTTGTCAGATATCACATAAAGAGTCATAAAAACGCATTTGCTCAATAGCGTCCCGGGGAACGCTTCTAGCAAATTACATCTTGTAAGTTCTACTTTCATTTGTAAAACCATGGCAGGGCGCAAAGCACGAAGCTATAACGCGTATCCAGCGTAACGAAATTGTTAAAGGTAAGGCTATGTAATTTGCAATGGAAACAAGTTAATTGCAAAATAATATGCGCAATTTGATATACCACTAAAAATGAAATACTGCAATAATGAAAGAAGTATAATAATACGAGCAACAATTAAAATATAAAATTTCGGCCAATTCGCCATTGCATTGCACATTATTTTATCGATTTTTATATCTATAACAATCCTCGTTATTATCAATATAATTTTTTATTTGGGATATTTAATTGTGAGCTTTCAAAGAGAGAGGGAGACGATCGATGTTTTTCAACAAGGCAGTAGCCTACCAGAATGCACCATGTGTACATATGTGTAGTCTGAAAATAGCAGTAATAGCGTCTACCACTGAGGGATAGGTAATGCGCGATGGTAATGGCGATGTTTATCCTCTTCGCCATAACTAGCCTGTAGTATAAAGTCGTCAATGGTGTTTTCAATGAAAACAATGCGTCTCCCCTGATGAAAATGGTATTGGTCGAGTTAATTGAAGGAACTCAACGGGAAACGTTCAGACTTTGCCAAATGACCGATTCAAGAGAACTGGCTACAAATATACAGCTTCAATTTCCTGTTCGGCATTTTGCCTTCTCTTTTTCAACACACATGTCGTATTTACATATCGTGAACTTTCTTTAAAATTAAACTACCATTTTTTTTATTACAAAGATGATAAGCTCGCCATCTTCTATTTTGCCAGGCAAACTTATAAAAGATTCTCTTAGTAGTAAAATATTTTTTTTTTTTATTAAAAATACGAAGAAGATATTATATATTGAGAGATATAGAAAAAAATATAGCTACTAATTTATTAAACAGTACTCAAGGAATAGCTGAGTGACTACGTAGAAAAGCTCTGTCCATCTATGGATCGATGCATGTTTAATGATTAATGAATCTATCAGTCCATCAGTGGTTCTCCGACACTTTTTTTAAACCATTACATTTTTAGATATCAAACTCGTGCAATAACATTTTCTCTCATCAGACTGATGACAATTATGTAATTAATTGCTTAGAACAAAGCCCGCATGTAGGAACAGATGTACGGTGCAAGGTACGTATTATTCTTATCTACGTCAACAAGATACACGATATCAGCGGAATCGCGGTGAGAATCTCCCATTAGAGCCGCATCGCGTAGGTGTGTATGGCGATCAATGCGTTGCCGAAAATAACTCGTATCTTAAGTATTAATGCCGTAAGGGTCATACAAAAATGTCAAACGCTTCGGGTACGTATTTTCCGTATTTCTAATCGCTTTATCGATTTATCCGATAGTTTCGAATTGTAGTATTATAGTATTCTAATAATTTAATTGTGTTGTAATATTGATTAATCTGTATTATATATCCATTTTCATAGAATATGGAATATAATGGAATACATCGAACAAGTATATATATCCATTTTCATAGAATATAGAATATAGAATATAATGAATTCTTTTTTGACATTAAACAATTCGTGAATCACCATTATGAATCATTCGCTGAATTCCCTCATACGCGAAAAGCGATTCGATAAGATCGTGACTAATTTATTGAGCGGTTTTAATTATTACGACTAACGTTTATACTTGGACGCCACGGAATACCTCTTTTCTAAGAGCGCCCTTCAACGGCTGTTGTTGCGGGCCCCCGTTTTCCAGCAACAGGCTCTTGGTACTGCCACCCTTGACTCTGACGCTGCTCCATCTCTGTCGCGGCACGTCCGTCATTCTTTCGCTGCGATCGCCCTCCCGCAACGAGCCGCCTTTAACTCGCAGGGCACTGAGAACCGCGGTCGTGGGCGCGACCGGGACCTCGAGTTGCTCCAAGAGATGTTCCGACATCGTTCGCGGGGACTTTATGCAGGTGGTCATTGTCGTTGGGGCGAGCGTGTTTGCTGAGGAGACCGACTTGACGAGTAGATCCTTGCTCTCCTTCCAAGACGAGAGCTTCCTGCCAGGGGACAGGGTGTTCGGTGCCGAGGTCGGTTTCTGAGACGAGTTGGGAAAGTCGTCGGGAAAAGTGTCTGTCTCGTTGATCACGTGGACGTTATGCTGTCTCAAGGTTAGTGCCGTCGTTGCAGTGTAACAGGAATCCTCGTTCAAGCTCAGAAGGCGATCTTCCGCTGATCTGGGATAATAATCCTTGATCACGGAGGATCCGGAGGCAGTTGCAACTCTCCGTCTAGCGCCGAATTTTGATATCCTGTTGCGGCAGACGTTCGACGTCGTTTTAATGTCAACCAAGGCGTCTCGCTCCTCAGATGACAGCTCGCTCTCTTCTTGAAGATCCGAGGAGGTACTACCACTGATCTTGATAGCAAAACGCCCGCTGGTACCAGCCGAAGTTCCAGCCCCTCTGCGATACTTGGAGCCGGTGATATTTTCGCACGGCTGACCGTGTAGCAGATTCTGCAGGTCGTGTTCGTATGATGACGAACTGGTCGTCGTACCACCGCTACCGATCTCTGCGGATACCAGTCTCCTCGCCGTGCCGTTCGTCGAAGTGGACCGTGGCAAGAAGTTCCGCTTTCTGCGTAAGTGACCCTCGATCTCCGATCGTGCCTCGTCGTTCTCCAGCGAGAACTCAAATCCACCACGAGCGTTCTCCTCCTCGAGACTCGATTCGTCGCGACGAGAATACCTTCGATTCCTCTTCCTTCTCCCCGTGATGTTGTTGAGCTCTTCGCGGCTGGATCGAGGTCCCTCGTCGGAAACGCTGGAATCCGCGATGCTTGAATCCTGTCGTTTCACCTCGATCGACAGGATTTGCTTCCTTCTTATTACTACCGGTGGTGGCCGTGTGGCCACGTTGATGATCGTTGGTGAATCGATCGATTGAGCCTTCACCGAACGCAAAGCTATACGTTCGTCCCGCAGCTGGGACGAACCCGGGGGCTGGGACTTCGACAGTTTTTCCTTGAATAGCTGAATCTTGGCGGAGTGATTATTACAATTTCGCTGTCAATCGCTCTCGCGTTATTTATTCACAGTTCCCCGAGTTCCCGTATTTCGACGAATCCTTGAAGATTCGTGGACTAATCGTTATTTGTTCACGATGAGTAAGGCAATCAAATTTTAATCGAAGTAATTGATATTAATTATCGTATTCTGTTATTTGGTATTTTCTCGCAATGCAAAAGACAAGGCAATACAAAAAAGAGCATTGATTAAAAGATCGACGCTTTGAAAGACTGTTGGGTTAACGTTCCGTTGCGCTTCCCGTTTGTGCCTTTTTGCCGGTATATTTCCTCTTTATGCTTCAAATGAGAACCAAATCTGTTGAATGACGAAGCAAAATCTTTCTTTTGTGCTTATTAAATGTGCATTATTATTAGGACGTGTGCGTCAAAATCACTTACTCGTTCCTGTGAACTCTGTGTACACGTAGACAAATTGCTATCAATTATTGTTAGTTTCTTATATATAGTTTCTTATATAATGTAGAAACAAAACTTTTTAAATATCGCAATCCACGTTCTCTCTTGCAATGGGTAATCTCTGTGATGCCTCTCTTACTTAATTAAAAATGTTTTCTCTTTGTTTCAGAATATCGGTATAAAATGTAAAAGAATGATTATGTGTGCACGTGTATGTGTATGTGTGCGTGATTGGCTTAAACTTAATTTTCCTTGGCGTGTCGTCGTGGAAATTGCGACACGATAAACTTCATTAATAATTAATTAGCAATAAGTAATGGATGGAACGTAGTAGCGTAGTCTCATGTACGGAAAAGATAACTTTCTGAATATCAGTCTCAATTATCCTTTTCTTCCTCCTCCTCTTCTTCTCCTTTATCTCAAAGCCCGCAAAAATATTATTCGGCAAAAGTTCGAGATTACAACAGAAAGGATTCTCCTTATTCAACACTTCGATACTCCTGCTGATTTCAAATAGAAAAACGTAACAAATATTCAGCGAGTCTCGATAAGACGCAACGGGGACGCGATGAATAATTGGCAATTAGAAATTCGGCGCAGATACAAACGTTCGTGTAAGCCCTCTAGACGACGAGACACAAGAGTTTTGCGAAAATGGTCCACTTTCGTCGACGTTCTCGATGAATTTGGCACGGGCTAATACTGGGAAATCCTTCACGGATGCGCGAGATAACATATTGTTTCATGATAACGTTCCAATTTCCTGTCAACGACGTACGGCATCTCGTGAATTTCCTTAATGATCAGTTTAGCCAAACAGAAGGACCCTCGGCGGCATATCGGCTAATCAAGTCGATTGTCCAACGTGATCGATTCTCGCGATGAAGCTTTTCGATATGTAAATTATAGATATTGATGTCGAAGGATATCTTATCCCGAACGAGATTATGTGTTTTTTTTTTTCAATTTAATGGCGAGATTTATCAATGAAAGGATAAACAGACTTATACGATAGACTGACTTCTCAGATTAATCACAACACGGCAGGATGAACTGTCAGCGTGGTTGTCACGCGTGCTTTTATAAAATTTTAAATAGAACAATTTCCTTAATTTCGGTGTGAGCCCAAAGCTCGATAACTATCACTTGCATTTCGTTGGATTACGCGTGCCATATGTATCGTATATGTATCGTACGTGAAGATCTTTTTCTTTCTTTCTCAAACTTGTACATCTGTTACGTTACAACTTTTCCACGGATCGCAGTCGTTCGAATTCGCTTGATTGATCGACAGGACGGAGTGTCTACGGTCGACTACCGACGAGTCCATACTTGATGTGTTACAGCTGATGGCCAGTAAGGGTAAGGACAATGTCTCTGATCATAAACACGCTTGCACAAGAAGGTATACACGCCCGCGAGGTCCAATCGTCACCAGAGATATATCGCACATGAAACATATCTATCCGAATTGTCCGACTTGATTCACAGCCGTGCAGCGACGACAAACTCGAATGACGCAACGATCTCCAGCATACGTAGCACGTCGTGGTAGTTCCGCGAGCACCGTTGACTGCGTCCCCTCATCATTCCAGCGACGTGTCCGGGTCTCAACCCCCGTACGAGCGCACTGCGGCCGAGCGACTAACGCGAATGGGACGAGCGGAGGCGCGTCGCGCGCTTCAGAGGGTTGCGATCGTTGTCCCAGCCGACATTTCAACTTCTCGTTTCCGGGGGAGGGAGAGACAAAGATAAAGAGAGAAGGAAAGAAAGGGGAAGAGAAGAGAGAAACAGAAAGAGAGAGAGAAAGGAGAGAGTCGGAACGGAGCGACCTTCCGCCCTCGGCTAACTCTTCTACGCGCGGCACCGTCCCTTCTTCGTCTCTCACCCTCGGTCGTGTCAATGCCGGGGGCAGCCAACTCTTCCCATGTCCTTAGCGTCACATGAGCCTCGTTTTCGATATGCGCGCCGCGCTGGCTTCGTTGTGTCGCCGTCCTCGCCGCCGCCGCCGCCGTCGCCGTCGTTGACGACGACCCACCTGTACTCCGGTCCCTTATTGATTGGCGGCCGAGCCTCGCTCGCGCGCGCAACGCGCGTCTCTACGCAGACTCGGGTCCGCGAGGATCACCCCCGTCGAGAGAAGAATGCGCGGCGCCGTGCGGCGCAACGCGAGGCGAAGCAGCGCGGGACGCCAGCTGACGTTGGTCGATGTCAAGCGGACTATTGTGGAACACGACGCATTATGAGGATACAGAATGCTTCCTCACCAGATACGATTGTTAAAATGTCACGTAGATTCGTAAAGGGTACGTAGATAGCAGGTTCTGATTATGAGTTCTGCTTTCTTTCCTAGGATATCGAAATGAGAAGAGGAGAAAAGCATTTCTGATAAGCGGATAAACATTTCTTTTTGCATAATTTTGCATTCTTTTCTCCCCTTGTCATAATAAATTCAAGATTCGTGTCGATAAATACGAAATTATATATGGCTCATATCCTGTATTCCATAATTTATACAAATTTTATTAAGCATATATACGTGTCTCATTTAAATAATTGCTAATAATATTTATTAAAGATCGTGCGTCGTAAAACATAAATCTCTGCGTGTGTATTCATTTTGTAAAATGGGACATAGCTATTCGAAAACGATATCACAAGTTTCATTCTTGGTAATTTATGTCATGGTCTATATATGCAAACAGATATTTGATCGTGCATTGTTATCGAAAAGAAGAAAGTTATGTTTCTTTCTTTTCGATTGTAATTCATTTTATCATCGTTGGATGTATTGGACTCATGCCTTTCCATCGAACAGGCTATAAATTTCAACAATATCTTTTATCGATCGTGAACCTTTGAGCGATCTGTGCACTGAACGGTCAGCGCTTCTATGCAATGCATAGGTAGCTGTGATAGTTTTATTTTCGTCAAAGGAGCAAAAAAACGCGCAAAGCGGAGGGACAGCGCGTGAAAAAACCGTGGCTCGTTCTCATTGCAGACTCGTCCACTCGTTTTCCTTTTCATTTATTTTTCACTCTCCAGCTTTCGCAAAGCGAGCATTCTTGACGCAGCGATCGAATTTCTCATCGTAACGAGCCTTTCTATTTTATTTCATGCCGCTGTTGCCCCTTGCAGGATCACATTATTTTTGATAGCGCACTTGTAATCATACAATACTACTGCTTTTTTTGCCGCCTCGGAAATCGACTGCGACCTAGATAAGAATCTACCCTTGTATATTTTCTCCCGATAAAAACTTAAGATAAGAACTTTGTAATTATATCATCTTAAATTCAATTCGTTATTCACACAGATAGAAGTTATAATTAGTTATTTTGATTAGTTATTAATTCAATTCAGTTGAAATCTATTTTAGTATCCTTTTTTTTCTACACAGAAAGAATGATTTTGCTGAAAGACTTAAAAATTTAGCTAGATATAGATTAGAAAAGTAATTTTGTTAAACTATAATTATGTAGAACGCTCAAACCAGTTGCTAGAATATCAAATTTTTTTGTAGCACTGCTCATTATTTTTAAGAAATCCAATAAAATTATTTTGATAGTCTAACAACATTATTTTCAGATCTGTAAATCCAGTAAAATTTTAAATCAGTAAAATCATTTTTTCCACGTAAACGTAAAACGACTTGCTATTATCGCTAATTTATTAAGATAATAATGCGAAGATATTAAGTTTATACCTATTAACGTTTCCATATCATTATCCCTTCATAACGGAAATATTATCAGGCTTTTCTTGCTTGATACGTTTTCAAGGAAATAATAATCTCCTTTATCAAGTATGATACAAACGAAGAAATCCTCTTTTCAAGGAACTCCTACTTTTTCCAGCGAACTAACGAGAGATTTAGTATATTCTTGAAAGAAGATATTGCTGATCCCGTCAGTGCTTTATTGTCTCTCCGGTTCTGGCTTGCCAAAAGGATATAAGATTCATGAAGATAAGTTTAATCCTCGGCGCTCTCGTTTTCCTGAAATGCCCAATAGGCGATATTTCCTGCTACACGATGAGTATAAAGTTAAAGTGAAAAACTTTAATCATTAGTCTCGTACACGAAAGACACGGATGAAGAAGTATCGTTTGCGAGAGCGCCGAAAGAATTAATTAAAAAAATTAAGATAGAACGCCTTTGCGTCGGCGCGCATCATTGATCATGGTGCGCGGCCATTCCTTTTAAAACACCTCTAAATCATTCCACCTCGATTTGGGTCACTACAACTGGTCCAACCAACCAGCGCCGCTGGAAAGCGCTCTGGAGCCATCGATAAGCGCCAACCTAGTTCACACATTTGCGCTCACTCGTTCGTTGCAAACTCGGAGAGAAAAACGAAGGACGCGACTCTTCATCTCGCACGTGGCTCGCAAGGCACTCAAGAACTTTGATTGCTCTTACAGAAATTAAATTATAGTCGGATCTCATTACAAGCGCGATCTCCCAAGAGCTACTCCTCCCTGAAAAGCTTTCCAAATTCCGCGAAACTACGGAATACATATGTTTGCCATGTGTTCCAGATTCGAAGTCGACAAACAAATCGTAATGCAAGCCAGTGATTTAGAAGTCAAATTTTCCATTTCATTAAAACAACACATATCAAGCTCCGAGTATCACGGTTTCGATATAGATACACGATATAGATATAAATGGAGCAATGCACTTCGAAAATAGAATCGTCGATAAATATTTAAAAGTAATAGACAATTGCGTGCAAAGTTTTTATTGCGTTATCAAAACCATAGTGCATAGAGTACTCTATATATCGCCTTTAGCGTTGTTTGATATTCATGCAATCATTTATACCAACCTACTTTGCGAAAAAGTTTTCCCCGACATGTTTGGATTATTGTCAGAAATCGGGGAATTGAATGAAAACTTGCGAGAATATATATCTCGGCAAAAGCGATCCGAGTGTGAAGCGATAAATGCGCAGTTCTCTGCCGCACAGCACGAATCAAGGAGTTATCGGACTCCGATAGCGAACGTTGCGGACGAGGTTGTCGACCCGCACGCATCAATCCCGCGTAATACTCGCTCTACTTCCAAAAGGTAACGCATGGCTCACCTGTTCCGTCCGCGGCTTGTCTTTTTCCTCCTGCTCCTTGCTGAGATCCTCAACGAGATCATGGAGCAGCCTGATGTCCTGGGGGCTGGGGGAATCGACCCTGCCAGCCCCCACGCTCATCGCACTATGGGGCGCCAGTTCACACGAGTCAATAGCCTCCTCCTCCTCTTCCTGTTCTCCCACCGCCGCGCTTGTCTCGCTGTCGCTATCCCAACAACCCTTAACCAGGGTCCACTCCCAGTCACCGTCGGTTATCCTTCCGTCGTCATCGCTCATTTATGACATTCAGGCGGTTTCAGGCAAAACTCGGACTCGGTCCTGCGGGAGATCCTAATTCTTCACGGAGTTCTTGACCCTCGCCCGACGGCGATGGAAGAAACGCCAGCCGAAAGTTAATTATTCAAGACCTGACTGAAGAATGTTTTTTCTTCTTTATTCGATAAATAATCAGGCGCGCAAGACTTTTTTTCCTCTTTTCGGAGTACACCTTTTCTCGTTAATTCTTCTGTTCGTTGGCGGCACGATAACACTCAGGGTGACTTAATTGTCGATTTAATTGACTGCAGTGAAAAAACTAATTCTCTTATTCTTAATGTGCGATTCTTGATGTGTTATTCTTCATTCTTCTTTGTGGCACATAAAAAACGCGGCAATTCTTAAGCTTATTTTTAAAACGGACGAATAGTTCGTTTATTGTCGAATCAAGCAGTGTTCGCAGTTTCGCGATTCATGAGTGAATCAGAGAAGCGTATAAGTCCTCGTGCGCATTTTGATTTGTAATACTTTCGTTCGTTTGTTGATGCGCGATGTCTCTTCGTTTCTATTAAAAATTTGTAATTGCTATTAATTGTCGTAGGAATTAAAGGAATTAAAAAATTATACCTTAAGTAAGAAACTGGACAAGTCCATCTCTTTATCAAGTCTCAAGTTTCCAAATTTCATTTATGAAATTGTGCTTTGAAAAACAAAATTTTTGTAAATAAAATTGTGCTCTCAATTGCTTTTTTCAAACTGTAAAGAATTATAATTCTTGAACTCGACATTATACGCAAAGATTTACATTCAGATAAATTGTTTCTATCTCTCCAAAAATTTGCCAAAAATTTTTTGTCCAGTTTCTCACTTAAAAAAAAAGACAACTTTTTTATTAACGTATAAATTTTACGACGAAACGATTATGGAAGGAACATTTCTATGAACGAAAACATTGTCGCGTTATCGCGTGTTTGCGTGCACCAAGTCATTCGTTGCGTAGTTAGATTTTACCTGGTGCCGGTTCGATAGAACTTAACTTGCTTTTGCAAAGTAACGTAAGGTGTGGGGAAAATTTTTCTTTGATCTTTAATACTTAAGAAAATGAATAGCTTTTTTCTCAAAAAGTCAAACGATTATGCATAATGATTGCATGTTTTTTCAGGAAATAATAATATTGAGTCATTAAAATAAAATAAAAATATTAAGTGTAGTTCAATTTATTAATAACATTGTGTATCTATACACGTTATTACAATATGTTGAAGGAAAATATTTTGAATTTTTTAGAAAAAAATAATTAATACTTTGTAAAAATTAAATTGTGCTATTGAGTTATGCGTAACATTGAAATGGCGAATAAAGATGAATCTTGCACGTTAACAAACATTGTGCAAGCAGATTTTTGATAGTCATTCTTGATAAAGCCCTCACGGAAAATCCCTCATGCAACGATGTAATTTGCAGCGCTAATTCCACGATCTTCGTAGTTTATGCTAAACGATTATCGATAACATCAAAATTAAAAGCTTGCGGAAGCCAATATAGTAGCGAGTCTTTTGTGATGAACATCGCAAGCGAAATGTGCAACTAGTAATAAAATGGACGAAATGCGCAGTACAAATGCATTCGATGCCGAACGATGATCCTTCCTACGAACTCAATACGCAAATGTCGCGTGTCCAATTACGGCTAGCCATTGTCCACTTCGATCCTATTCGGCATAAAAAAGTGGGATCTAAGTCGACTGCGAAATAATGTAAAGTCGAAGAGGCGGCGGGGTAATGCTACGGCGAAGGCAAATAAATGGATCGTGCGTTTTCGTGCCTATCGGCACCTGCACACATGAATACATGCGAATATATGTATATATATATATATATATATGGTTGTAGATGTGAGTGGTGTGAGTGGTGTTAGCATCGCGACGCAAGGACGCCAGTCATTGATCACCTGGTGGCTATGACCTTCGCCAGTTGCATCGTGGTAACGTGGCCGCGTGTCGTCGTCGCAAACACCGCCTTCGGAGAGAATAAGGAATTAATCCCATAGGGGCGACACTTCTCGATCACCTCCCGACGTCAGTTTGATACGATTGGCAATTAATTTCACGTCGAGAAATGGGAACCCGAGTCGTCCGTCTCAAGTTACAGTAAAGGTCGATTGATATCCGACGTCGGAGTTATACGATCGGATCCGTGCAAAGAGGGTTTTCTCGACGGTTTTCCCCGAGGATCAATGTTGTATGTTCAGAGAAGTGAGTTTGAGAAAATCGAATTATTTATAAGTGTCCCATTATCTTTGGTAACTAAATAATTCTATATAAATAAATGATTCAAAGACGTTAGAAAAAAAGAGTAGTTGATTTAATTCAAAGATCGATAAAATTATTTTTTTTTTCTTAAAATAAGATTATAAATATATATATTTATAAAAAATTGTGGGTGGGTGTGTGTGTTAATGGAAAGAATTGAAATTTTGCGAATGTAGCTTTTTTAGCGAGTTTTTCATTGTGACTTTGTTAACGCGTAGGCTTCAGGAAAATATTTTGATAGTTGCTTCGAATTTCTCTCGTGGAGGTTATTGATTTTGCCAATGGGAAAATGGACTCTTCTAGCTTCAAATCTAGTAACTTTAATTAAATAACTTTAATTTGAATCTCTGCTGAATTTATATGAAATTAATTTTAATCTTTGCGCTCTGGTCGTGTTCTCGCGAGTTCACATAATCTAAAACGAGATTGAATTCCAATACGAATTCCCGGCTTTCAAGGATGCTCAGATTGCTACATTTGTGAGATCTTTTGGGTGGGTCCATTTTAAATTGCAATCAGGGAGACATACATGTTTATTATATATACATTAGAATTTTTCATTTTCAGCTTAATTTCTTTGTGAGAATTTATGTCGTTAGAAGTGAATAAAAATTTTATATTAAATTAATACAAGACATAAATTTAAAAATTTATATGCTTACGATATGCATATGAAATGAGCAAAGTCTGAAATTGATATCAACTTTAGACAACAATGTAAGGACAGTTTAGATAACGAACTATTTAATTGTACGTCAACTACATTAAAGAAGTTCAAGCAAAAGTTTACGACAGCTTCGTGATCGCTTTTAATGGTGCTAAGATGACATCTAATGTAAATAATGGCGAAGCATTCGTTTAATAAATATGCAACATAGAGATAAATAACAAGGATGACAAAAAAGCTTGTATCAAAATATTAGGTACGCAAATTAATTCAGTTCACTTTTACCTTTGTACACCAAACTTTTATGTGAATATTAGGTTCCGCGGTCGATTAACCAGAATCAATCTATGATTTTCTTCTTCTTTTTTTAATTTGTCATACAAAACGCATTTTTCATCGCCGTAATGAATTTGTGGAAATTAATTAAAAGGCACTGAATTAATTTGCACACCTAATAAAATGCTGGGAAACTTGATTAAAATATATCTGCGACTAAAAGATATTATTTTTTATATAAAAAAAGAAAACATCAACAATTTTATACAGAGAATCTAATTCAATAAAAGCTGTCGCCATTTTGTCGGAACCCCTAGGGCATCATAGTCCGTACGCAACGTGTAACGCGAAAGCGTAGAGGAGCACGTGGATGGTAGAAGAGCGTGTATGTGACATTCCTTTTGCAGATTAAATTGCTTGTGTCACTATCAGTTTGGAGCACAATTCATCGTGAATGGAGCAGAAAGCCGCGACGAATAAGATTATGTAAGGGAATGATGCGCAGGGCGTGTCAAATTTTGATCATGTAAAAATTTTTTCTTTCGAGAAAATTTTAGCAGATTTTTTTTTAGCAAAGATTTGGTTGCGATTATCACAATCAAATCCTTTAACCTTTGACTTTAAGTTTGTGATCTATAATTGTACATCTGTAACATACAACGAATCTGAGACACTCTGCAAGATGTGGATGATGAATACCGAAGAGAAATGGACAAAGTTACTTGGCACAGCTTGCGTTAGACCACCGACCGTGATTAATCGTAATAAATGAGGAACGGTTTATCTTTTGGTCAAGAATCACTGATGGATTCACTCCTGTTTACTAAAAATTGTGTTAGGAAAATTACGATGTATTCGATACATGAAATGTTATATCCGTATGTAAAATGACTCAATGATAAAAAATTATTATAGATATAGAAAAATAGAGAAATTTCCCATAATCTTGTAAAACTTATAAACTGACAATAAATTTTATACAGTTGCGATTATTTTAGTTTTAATTTATTATAATAATTTCAAATAAAATCGAATGTTTCGAATTTGTAGCGTTTCTAGTCGGGGCATTTTTATATATTATAATATTTTTTTCCCCCTATGTATCTCAGATACATTTAAAATAAGTGATCAAGTCACTTTAACATTTCGTTATTCGAAAACATGCAATAAACACAACAATGTCTTCGTTCATTATGTGCTCGAATACTTTTTGTATTTTTATTCGTATTTTTAACTTTGTAATTAGAGAAGCTTCGTTTAAAGCAGACTTTCACACGCTCACATCGTTCACTGTCTGTTGAAACCGACCCCTTCGTTGTCGTCGACGGCGCACGGTTCTTCCCCTTTTTCTTTCAGGGCCGCGATCGATTAGCGATCTCGCGCCTTTTTTTATTCTCGCAAATCCGCACGATAATCAACCGCAATCTATTTCACGAGGTGTTCTAAATAAAAAATCGTGAAAATATCGATTCCCGAGTTCCTCGGAACCCCGATCCTCGCGATCATTGGCGACCACCGCGGACCAACGGACGAAAAGTATCCTCACGAGTGACAGTCTCAGTTTTAGAAACCGCGGTTCGTTGGCGAACGATTCCAATCACTCACGGCTAAGTCAACATGGGTACTGCCGATCGGTACCACTTGATGTTCTGTCATGATCTTGCGTAAAAACGTGACGCGAAGGGAGATACCACGCGCTACCATCCGAGATTCGCGCGGGTCTCGAGGATGGGCACGTACTGGGCGCGACGTCGAATGAATTGATCGCAGGTTCTCGCCCTTGCAGAACCCGCGGACATAAGACAGACGTCTTATCACCGTTCGCATGTGCGATCTTCCTTCGTCGTGGAACGTGGACGGAGTGGCGAGTGACGGAGCTACCTGCCAGGCGGAACGGGGGACACTGCGACACTGATCAGGGCGCCGTGTAACGGAAAGCTCATGAATTTCTCGAGCCCTCTCGCAACCCTCTCTTTCCCTCTCATTCTGGCACGCGTGCGCCCAATAAGTCGTTCTTCCTTTCTTTTCTCGCTACCACACGCTACGGGCAATCCGCCAGCCAGCAAATTCGTCTCTTTTTCCTCAACCTCCGCGTCGCAATTGACGTGTGCATCTGTATTTCCGGTTTGCCTTTATCCCGGCTCGCGAAAGAAAATGCTCGGACACGATACTATCTCTTGTTTGATTTTTTTTTAATTCGCACGGATGACCGAATTTACTGAATACCCGAAGATCTTAGAAATGTCACAATTGAATAAATCTTTAATAGATTCCAATTAATGTCGAAATTCACTACTTTGCTAATAAAGCTCGTTTTCAGAAAATAAAATCGATCGATGGAAGAAATGCAGGTCAAGACAGAATGTCTATTGTTTTTACAATTACACGGAAAGAACGGTTTTGCTGAAGTATCTCAAACTTTAATTAGGTACAGATCTGAAAATAATTTTGTTGGACTATTAAAATAATTAAAGCTTTCGCACATAAAAATTTTAATCATAACCGTAAGGCCGTAAGCATATTGATCGATCACTGTCGAACATTCTAAAACGTAAGACAACAATTTTGATTGATCGATTTGTTTACGGCCTTACGATTACAACTAAAATTTTTTTTACGTGAAGAATTTTATGTAGAACGTTTAAGCATTGATGATAAAAATTGCTGCAAAAGTTAATTTTTTTAAATATTTTAGTTTGAACGTCCTAGATTTAATTATTTTGATGATCCAAAATTATTTTCAGATCTGTATTTAGCTAAATTTTAGATATTTCAGCCGTTAGAAAGACTCTCGAAAGGTTTTTTAATTAAAAACTGATCTTTACAAGAAGAAGATTAATTGGCATTACAGTTACCTAAGTAGATTATTAACTAGATATCGTTATTCGAATGTTCGTGTATGCTACTTATACAGTCTGTCCCAAAAGTTTCCGAACCTTCTTCATACAAATGGTATTAGTGGTATCTATATAAAGATTGCACTATCTTTGTTAAAGTTTCGTTCACAAATTCTGTAAGTTGAACTGGGGTCTCTCTAACGATTATTTTACCACAAATATAAAACTGACAATATCTTTGTGAGATTCATCGAGAAATCACGATGGAACAAATATCAAATTCTGAAATTGGGCAAAACGTTCATAGAAACATTAGCAATGTTACGGAAGGTTTAGGGGAACAAAGCATGAGCCACTTACAAAACGCCAGAGCTCAGTGTGGAAAAGCTCAGAAGAACAAATGTAAAAAAAATGCAGAAATTAAAAGTGAAAACCATGCTCATCATTTTCTACGATTCGGATTTTCCATAAGCAGTTCATTTCACAAGACTGTTAATGGAGATTATTGGGCGTTAAGAAACGTTTGCTGGCAAGAATTGGTCGGATTCGTTCTTCCCGAACGCAAGGCAGCTGGTCGTTTCTGCGTGACAATGTTCCGGCTCACAAGTGCATCGTTGTGCGTAAATTTCTCGCTTCCAAATTCTAGTCTTTAATCAGCCCCTCCATTCACCAAATTTGGCGCTATTGTGACTATTTTTTGTTTCCGAAAAATGAAGTTGAAGGGAAAGCAGTTCGATACTATCTTGGACATTCAGAAGGATTTGATCGAGGCTATTTCGATCATCTCAAAGGAAGACTTTCAACGAAGTTTTCTAAAACTATACCGTCGTAAACATTGTATTTCTTCGGAAGAGATGTATTTCAAATAATTATAAATAAAAATTTTTAAAATTAAGGATAGATTCGTGACCGATATGTGAAACCACAACAATTAATTAAAGCGCTCACGGTCAAAGCTAGATCTTCGTGCTGAAATTTCTTCTGTGACTTTGTATACATATCTCAAGTTCAACTGCGCGCCGAATTATATTTTCGGTCTTAAAACACAGTCTTAAGATGAACAAGGATAGTAAATCACAATATTAAATTGATAATCAATTTAATAATTATGATGCTTACAAGCATCTCAATCCCTTATTCCCCCCGAATAAAAAATTTTTAATTATTTCCTTATAGAGTGAATTTTAATGAAAGTATGAAAACTTTTGGGACACACCGTGTATTCCACTACTATTTCATCGTTACGCTCAATCCATTTAAATTTATAGAACGTACATTTATTGCTAGGACATCATACATCATCTCGATATATCACAAGCTATTAATTATCGTTATTAATTAATCACTCTCGCTCTAATTGAAGCTTCTCATTTTTTTCAGTTGTAATTTCTCTTGAAGTCAATTACGCAACTCTGATTAACGTTAAAGCAAAAAATATCCTCGTTGAGTAATCGCGAAAGATATCGAGAATCTGCCACGGAATAAGCGCGGAATGTCAGCTATTCGATGTTTACGTGCTATTAATTATCTTCTTACTGGCGAATGCCTGACGTTACATCACAGCTGCTTCTTTCTTCGAGGCTGCAATTTCTGGGAACGTTGCGAAAGCTCGATGATCACTAAACGAGCTCCCACGATACTATTTTCGGCATCGAATCTCGCACGTTTTTACGTATTGCGACATGTGCGACGAAAGTGGCATAAATCAGCGGCTGCATTGAGATTTTTATTATATCGATGGATTGATTTAAGCATTAAATAAATGTCTAAAGTGTTACATTGACATTTCGAAAGAATTTTCTGCGACATGTTTATGGATATTTATGTCAATAAATATAACAAATTTTCTCGTAAAGTCAAAGATAGTGGATTATATCGCGCTTTCGCAAAATAAAAAAAAAAAACGCAGTTCCTGCACAGCCTTAAAACGAACCTCCTAATGAAAAACGTCGGCGCTGTTGCAAGCACCGGGAAAATTGATTTATTGGCGTTGATATAATTATTGCAACAGCACCTGAGCATATGATATAAATCTCTGCAATGTTGCAGTATCGGTTATCAATATATCGGAAATTCGGTGGCTATTCTGGTTTATATAAATAACTGAGAACGCGACGAGAGCTGCTCTCCCGTTAAAGTCCATCGCGAAATGATGGTTGCGCCCGCTAAAATGCTGCAACATAGCGTTCATAATTCAGATGTTCGTTTGGGATAACGCAACCACGAAGTAATGATCTAAGTTACGACAACGCCAAAGCGACACACAAATATATAAGTCATGACTTCTTAGAACCCCATGAGCTTTGCATGACTTTGTCGAGCAAATTGGATTTGCATATTACAAAGTGCGGTATGTTTCAAGAGACAGTTACAACGTTAAGGGAAATGAACCCTTAATCGAATCTTAATTGTTTCATGCATGCAAGAGTAAGATTTCGGATCGCGATAATTACACGTGTATACAAAGTGTCTCCTAGTTTCGATAAAATTCTGAAAAACTTGATTGACCTGAAAGTCTTCGCGCACTAATCACTAGACCGATAGTATTTCCAGGAAATATTGTAACGTTTGGAGCAATGCGAAACGATCGATCATCCACCGTGCTTAGAAAAATTGTTTTTTACGCATAAAATATCGCCTTGTAGCGATGTACGCTCATATATGACAAAATAGCAATATATATGAAAATATATATAATTTATGATATATCAACCCAGAAAGTTGATAACGCAGAAATAAAGCAATTCTTATTCTTATTATTATAAATTCAGATATCGAATTAATTTTTAATATGTCACAATTGTCTTTCCGTTTTATTTTAAAACCTCGCATCCAAGTCGCAATTTCATTTCTTTCTTCACATAGTGACGTTAATATAAAAGGACTGAACTTTATGTTGTTATTATTTCAGCGTGACATATATAGATTTGTCAGGAGCGTGACTTTTCATTTCACGCTTCACCGATAATTTTATTAATTTGAGAATTCCCAACGGTCTTTTTTACTGCGTATCTCTTTCTCAAACCTTTTTATCCCGTGGCGATAGCGTAAGTTCGCTATAAAACGTCATTTTGCGAAAATCCTACGCTGCGGGAGATTTCCGCCTACGAGACTGCGGCGCAGTCGGATTGGCGCCAGTCAGGGCCGTATTAATGTAAGGCAGTGTGTTAAAGGTACACCCGTATGCAAACAATCTTTCTTCTCTATCTCCCCTTCTCTCTGCTGTTTTGCTAAATATTTAAAAACTCGTACGTTCCGTTGTACTTTTCATCTACATCACGTGCTGAATGTGAAACAAAAGACTGTCTTAAAAAAAAACCAGATTTGTTTATTTTCTGCGATAAAAATAACACAAATTAATTCGATGTGCAAGGATAAATAAAAATTTGTTCGATAAAAAAAGAAAGAAAATTTTCAATAATCAGCAAATCGTTATATAAATAATTACATATATGCTATTTTATTAATATTGTTGATTTCACAATTGTTGCTTGATTTATTACTTTTTAATTGATCAAAATAATAAAAATAATAAATTACGTAGAAATCAATTAAATACAATTCTTTATTACTCTAATTACATAATTTGTTTCTCAGAAGAAAACACAAATCATCCTGAAATATTCTAAGAGCATCAGAAATTCGTTAATTTGTAGAGTATTTCGTGATGAAAGCACGCTTGGCTGAAAAGCAAATGAGATTTAATTTTTCTCGACAAATCCTCTAATTCTTTATCTTTAATTCATGAAACTAAATTGCGAAGTAGCGAAGTGAGCGAAGGTATCTTTGAGGAATAGCTGACGCTTTCATTTCCGGACAGTTTAGCAGTTTTTACGCCAATTTCAATTAATGCCGAATAAATACGCCGCCGTGAGGCTTTTAATTTCCTGTCATCTCCCGAAACGTTTTCGATATCACGAGAAATTCCAAACTTTCCATATAATTATACAACAACGAGTTTTACGTTATACACGTAATAAAGAATCCACTTCTGTGGATAATTCAACGTAATAATTAATAGAAATGCATGTTTTTTAACACTACGCTCTTTCAAGATTCTCTAGTTTTCTTCTTTTACAAGGTTGTCTCCAGATTCTATTAACATTGCTTACTAATTATAATATAAGAATATTTCACTTACCTGAGCAACTTTTTCTCCCATGTTTGGTGTGTGCATCGCTCCTTGAAAATACTTCGCAGATCCATTGTCTTGTAAAGAAAACTGTAATAATATAAAGCATGCATTAACAAAGTATTAATATTCAAGTATTAAAAAGTAAAATATTGAAAGGTCTTTCTTTTAATTATCTAATAAAGAAAGAAATATTAAAAAAATATAAAAATGTACATCCATTCTTGTTACATTTATTAAATAATTCCATGTTTAATTTAAAAAATAATCTAAACTAAGGAATAGAGGAACTAAATACACGGGTAATTCTCGTGTTTCTGAGAATGATAAATAACTTACTTTGTGTTTGAGGGAGTCTGGCCCCATCTGACTCAGAGACGGCGACTTTCTGTCCCTGGACGTCCGCCATTTCTGCAAATCGTTTTCAGAAGCGACGCCAGGAAAGATTTTCGAATGTTTCGCTGCTACAAAAAATGAATGGCAGATGTAAGTCTCTTTCATAGATTGTATGCGAAAGGCGAAGTGATATCATTGTTATCATTAATCCAAAATCTATAGGCGCGAAATACAGGCTCGATCAAATCAAATCTATTCGAATCTCGATGAATCTTTGAAATTGCGAGTCTAATGGGCTAAGTCACAAGACCAACCGTATTTATGTACATCGCTAATCGACAGTCTCTCGACATATTTAACGATTATGAAGCTAATAGTGTAATAATCTAGTATGAATACAGGCACTTGTACAATAACACAGAGTGTCCCATGGGAAGTTGCTGAAGCTAATCAGCTGTTATTTTCGAATGTATTCAGTTATTGAAAAAAACAAAAATTATGTTAAAAAAAGGAAAGTCTGCAGTTTTTAATGGGTATAAATAAAATTTGACAAAACTTAGTACGAGTTTATGAGTTTACGAAAACTTGTTACAAGAATTGAGTTTTGTACAAATTCAAACGATGACTTCGAAAATATTTATCATTAACTTAATTTGATTATTAGCATATTTTTCATCATTTTTCATCAATAAAATAAACTGACATACAACATTTTGTTAAATTTTATTTATACCATTAAAAACCGCAGACTTTTCTTTTTTCAATGCAATTTTTGTTTTTTCAATAACTGAATACATTAAAAAATGACAGCTGATTAGTTTCAACAACTTCCCATGGAACATTCTGTACATGTCTTAAACGATATAATTCTTTCGGTCAAGTTTTACAACATTACGTATACTAATCTAATGTAAGTGGTACAACGAAACGATCATGTCATGTCCCAATAAATTCGGCATTATTCTTCTGTTTTAAAGTGAAACGCACTGAGAAAAATGTTTTAGTTAAACCAACATTTAAAAAGTATAAACAAAATGCATTCTAATCAACAATCTATGATAATTTCGGTTATCGTGAGTAAATTTCTAATTATCTTGGCTAGAATGTTTGATAGATTCAACTGCAAGTATCTCATGTACCTTTCTAGTTGAATCTATCAGATTTTTTTCCAGTGCAGTATTTTGTAATTAATTTCAATACATCATATTGTTATGTAAATGATATTTGTTAGAAAATACATAAATTAAGAAATATTTTTTTCTTTTTGATGATCGCTTCGATGCCCACGAGCTGCTCGACGAATGGATAAATAACCGAGCCTATATCTCTCTAGAAGCATTCAGAGGTGTGTTAATAAAACAAGTTAGTTAATCCGCACTAGAAGCTGCATACCTGTGAAAGAGAGATTTATTGTTTATAAAAATCGCGCGAGACGATTATATATCGCGTGACGATGCGTTAATTAGATGCTATATTGAGTACTATATGTAATTTATGTATATAATGGGAAATCGTCTTGCTGATGATTTGTACAATGATATATGGCGATTATTGTTGATCGTGGACTCACGATTAGACATGATTCTTTACGATCGATATGTACATAATTGTACTCTGGCAAATGCTCGTGATATTTGCACATGTGTTTGAGTCAAAAAAGCCGTGAATACTTAATCATTATTGTCCCGCTGTAAAGAAAAGCTAGAAACTTGATCCTCAATCAGCCAAATGTACTCGAATTTTCGATTCTTACTGCTTTCAAAGAATCTGTTGATCGAGAAAAGTTTATCTGATGTCGAATTCAGAATCAAATAAACGAGCGTGAACAAATACGAGTAAACAATTCATTTCGATGAGTGCAGATTGTCTATTTGTTCACGCTCGTTTGTTTCTGTATTTGATGTGAAAGACAAAAATAAATCGATAGCTTGAACAAAGATATTACAAGATACAAAACAAATACGGAGTATTCGTCGATTTTTTTTTTTAATCTAGATAAATAACACATTTCAAAAGGCGGAATTTTTGATGTATTACAAGCTAAAAGCTATAGCTAAAAGTTATCAAAATTTAAATGAAAAAAATGACAGAAAACAACAAAAAATTTTGTCATAAATATCCTGAAATCAATTGCAAAAGACAAAGCAATAAATAATTTGATTTATAATGGTTTATGCAACAAAATGGTCATATTCTTTTGCTACAGTTTTGTAAATAACTTTTAAATAAGTTAGATTCAAATAAACTTTTACACGAATATTTATTAGAGTTTTAACAGTATATATAAAAAATTTGACTTCATTCGTGATACTATTTCCTCAAATTTGCAAATAAGTATTTGAATATAATAAGTGTACAAAACGCGATTTTAAGAATCAATGGAAACAAGAATTAAATAATTTTTTAAATCAATAAGAAAAAAATTGTAATTAAATTTTACTCAAACGTAATAATCTATAAAATTTTTATATTTTTGGTAATATTTTAGAGATGTGACACATACATCCTTAAAATTTTTACATAAAATTTTATTAATTCAAAAGTGATCTAGATTCCTTTTCGAGAAAGATGCACTTTTTGAGAAAATGTTTCTTTGATGAAACTTAATGAATGATTATAAAGCTCAAATAAAGCTTGTGCAAGTAATGTTGCAATATTATCAAAGAAACTGGATTCATATACGGTACAGTTGAAGACATCTAGATGTGTACATCTGGATGTTCTCAGACGAGTATAAAATGGCTGATCAAGCGAGATTAGTGCTCGTCTGGTAATCGTATAAAATGGTGGTATATTTTCGAAATTCTTTTAAATGATGAAATTTAAATGCTGGCATATTTTACACAGGTATAAGTAGTAGGTTAGTAGTAGATGGTAGTAGGTAAATAGTAGGTAGTAATAGTAACAGTAGAGTATAAGTGTTAAGTATAAGTAATAGAAAGGCCTATGAAAGCTTAGTCGGACACAAGTAGTACCAAGTTAGATCTTGAAAGCTCATGATAACAAGAAAGCTGCAAGCGCTTGGTAAGTTGTAATAAGGAGTGCAAGCTTGCAGGTTGACTCGCGGTCGGTTAAAGGAAAACCAAAAGAGCAGGGTTGCTCCCTCCTGTTTTACCTTCGGCCAGATTATCGATTGTCGCTGGTCGTCGCTCGAGGGTGACGTGTTCGCTCCCTCGGCCCGCTACTAAAATAGTTTACTGAGGTTTGATTTTGGATTGATAGCTCGAGGAGAAGAGGGGATCGCCATCAAGCTGACGAATAATGTATAAAATAAGGGAATAGAGAATCGGAGAAGCTTATAATTCTTTGCCGCTAAAGAAGAAGAGTATAGTCTTCCGTAGCACAGAAACTTCACTCTGTTTCGCTGAACATTTAATATAAAACGCATCTTTTTTTCCATAAATAAAATAAAAAATTCATATTAGATAAACACGTCCTAAAGTCCATTATAAGTTTTGCTATATTTAGCAAAATATAAGAGTATAATGTAAGATAATTCCGCTTCTAGCCGAAGCGACGGAACTTTTGATTGAGTTTCATATGAGAGAGAAAATGTTCGAGCTATTTATACTCGCGCGCAAGTTATTTATACTCATATAAAACTTAATTAGTGCTGTGTAATTAAATGTGAGAACATATTTACGTGTGCAGTGTTAATAATTCTGAAACATATACCCTCGTTGTGGAGGGTTTCTTCCTACGCGATGACTATATTAAAAATAGACGCGCGGATTCTGGCAGGATCTGGCATCTTTCCCTGATCCTTTGTTGCCGTCTCTATGCCTCGCTCTCGTGACTTATACTCCTTTTCCTCAACGTTCAAGAACTGCCGCCTATATATTATCGATAACGTTAAGTCGGACGGCTCTTAGACGGAGATGGTGAACCGAACGCATTGTTTCCGCGCGTGCTCTAGATAAACTTCACGCTCTTGGCAAAGATGCTACTAGATCATGTAGCGACCGTTGGTTGCTTATTATATTTCAAGAGTTGACTAATGGTTATTACGGTAAAGTCATAACTGCCAAAAAGCGTCTTAAACCTGCCGGATATCTCTTTAGCTTTCAAATTTTATTCTATTATTTCGAAATCCGTTCTTTGCAGCATAAAATTTGCCACTTGCTGAGAAAGGAAGTCTATCAAGAACACATGGAAACACATGGAAACGTTTGGACACTCAAGCCATTTCTAACATGCGTTAATATAAGATATATCGGAGACACATTATTGTATATCACAAATTGATCGTAGATACTAAGAGACGTATGTAATTATTTGTTATGGAAATAAATAATCCCTTGTGCTCGGCGAGAAATATCTTTTCACACAATTTTTTTTCTATGTAATCAACACAAGTGGAAGAGACAAAGCAAGTGAAAAAGACGTTTATTTATTAGTTTCTATCTGCAAACATGCAAGACCTCGCGCTCCTATGAGCTACATGTGTCGATATACATATAGTTTGCGACATTATAGAGTGGTCTTTGCTCGCGATGCACGGCACGGAAGGCCAGATGGTCACTATCTGTCAATATCCACGGCATGAAACATCGCATGCAACGAGAGATATTATTATTATTATTCGAGTTACCATAAATTATTTAACCGCAATATACATATGTGTATTTATACACGTAAATCATACATCGCAATAAATGCGAGCGAAACTTTTTTTGGACCAAATTGCAATTTGGTCGACATTGAAATATTTGAAATATTATTCGTTTTCTCCGTTAGATATCAATTTTTGCACACTGAATCATAAACGATGAAACGATAAAGCAAACGCTATTCAATCACGTTATCTTTCAAGTAAGTTATCATGTTATCTTTCAAGAGTGATTGCGATATTTCCTTAACTTGGCAGGAAAAGCTATTCGTTTTAATTGTTCACGAAACGATCGATAAGATTCGAAGGTTTCAATCAGTCGTGGCCTTTAGAAAAATAAATGTTCCGCCAGCTAGGACCGAAACGCAACAGAGCTTGGGGGAATAAACGTATATCGGTCGTAAAGTAAAACACAGAAAGCGCTAATGCCAGATCAGGCAATTCGCGACACGAAGAATGGAATAGAAATGAATGCGCAGTGGAGGCCGAAGTGTACTTACAAACGCTGCAGGTGAGACTGCGACAAGGTACTCTCGTCGTTTCCGATTTCACGGCTCGCTTTGAGATAGCGTCCAGACTCGCCGCGTGAGAGACACTCCGTGAAGGACCCTCCGCGACACCCCCCGAAGACGAGTTTGCGCCCTCCCAGATTCCCGACTTTTGCGAGACCTGAAAGCACGATCGACTGATTAATCTTTTTAGAAAATACTTATTGAAACAATTTTTAATTCTTAATATTTATTAAATAAATGTAATATGACGAAACGGATAGTTGCTTATTAACAGGATGCTGGAATGATGAAATTACTGACACTACAGAATTTTCTTCGAATTAATTCTACAGAATTGAAAATTCTTTTAAAGCACACATCCATATTTAAAGCATATATATGAATAAATCGTGGGATTAAAAAATACATAATTTTACACACACACA
>JANQDE010000040.1:1427065-1550548 GCA_037157785.1 Cephalotes varians | reverse complement strand
AATAAGAATAAAAAAATTAAAATTTATACATATATATATAATTTTTTAATTTTTTTCCATTCTTCAACTTAAGTTCGCGAGTGAGTATTCGCGATTTATTCATGTATGTGCTTCAAATGTGTAAAAGGGTTTTCAATTCTGGTTTCAACTGTGAAATCAATTCGAAGAAAATTCGAATCTGTAATGTCAGCAATTCTGTTACTCCAGCATCCTCCTAATTTGAAAGAATTTGCGATATAATGTGGCATTAACGCATGACTGCGCTTTTTTTCACAATTTCTTTCATTGAACGTTTCGACGAGAATCTAAAGTTTTCTCTATGGTAGAATTCTCTACGAAGATTCTTTTTCTGCAGTCCTACGTCAGCAGTGAGGCAGCTATTATCCTTAAAATTCGAGGAATCTCGCCGAGGCAACGTATTGGGCACGTACGGCTGATCCTATTAGCTCGGTTCGATAGGACGACCGGCGTCCATTACATCCAGCCGTCGAACGTGCTCGTGAAATTGAAACGGACCGAAGGGCTAGGTACACAGGAAGGTGCGAGAGATAGTTTTGCTCTTGCACGCCGCGCGTACGAGAGCTCCAACATGTGTTCGGATTGTACGATAGCAGCTCATGCATGCGCTATTAACTCGTGTACGGCCGTGCGATAACCTTTGCCCGTTCCGCAGCTACCTACGTGTCAGTCGCGTATCGCCGACGGCAAAACTTTGTCCCGGAATTTCGGGCTATCGCCGCCACGTGCATGCTGAAGGCGCGTTTAGCGCTCGTTACTAATGTTTGGAAAACGCGATTAAAACGAGTGTTTCGTTTAAATTCGGTGGACGATTTCATTGAAATCTCTTTCCGACAGAGATATTATTTGTTAATGTCTCAGAAGTGCACTATTAGAAAATTTGTGTTAAATTTACACATTTCACCAAACGCATTAGTCCAAACGATTCACTTGAATTATTATGTTAATTTGACATAAGATGAATATGTTACAAAGTAACATAAAATTATATAAAAATTAATGTAACGTTTTAACACAATTTATGGAAACATATTTCTTCAGTAAAATTAACATTTATAATATGTTAAATTAACACGAACATTCACACTCATTTTTTATTCATTTATTTTAGAATTTATGTTTTTAAATTATATTATTTTTATGTTTGTTCATTTATTCATAAATTATATTATTTTTACACTAAGAAATGTTAAATATCAATTTAACACAAAATATCCATATAATATAATCACATTATGTTAAATTAACATTCGGATATGTTAAAAATTCAATACAAAAATTTTAATAAGGACCGTTTTTTTAACACAAATACAAAATGTTTTTTACTGTGTGTCTTGCACCTGCATCATTGTCAGTTTGAAGACGGGCGTAATACGAAAGTCCATTAGACAAATATTTAATAATTTTATTCCTTTTCTATATCTCTCTTTTCTTCTTACAATCTGCTGTACTAATGGTCCGAAAATGTACGATTGCTTTCCACGGACGATAGAGAATATAGTAAATTTCTTCACACCCTGTTCGCGTGTGAAAATTAAATAAGCTTCATCGCAGCCTCATTCATACGTATGCATTACTAATGACACTACTTAATGACTACCGGTTAACTGATCGCGATGTCGACGGGATCGCGTGTTTGCGTAGTGGATTGCTTGTAATTGCTGCTGGATGCACTTTTTCTACTTACGTCGCTCACTCCTTCGGGACTCGCGATGGGAGCGGTGGTGCCGGGCTGCGGTATGATGCTCGGGGAAATCGCCGACGTTGTTGCGCCACCATTGTTGTTGCTGCCGCCCGACGGCGGCGGCGGTAGACCCGGCGGGGATGTGCCGGTCCTCCCAGGGCCCCAAGATTCCATCATTGTGGGCGAGCCACATGTTAACGGGCTTAATACATCACATAAGTTTGATTAATCAGTCAAAATTTGTCAGAGCTGCACATGCAGCACGGAACATTCCAGCAATAGTGCAGCAACATTCCTGCAGTATACTCTAATATTGCAAAGTTGCTGGAATGTTCTGTGCTGTATGGATTGTGATCAATCACATTTATCGTATTTAGATCGTAAGTGTACTTTGTAACCCTAAGGGGAACAATAAATTATTCATTCATTCATTCATTCACATTTACCGTATTATTTTAACTTTCGCACATTTGTGATATCCGGATTGGCTCAGAAATTATTTCGCACTGTAAACCCGAAATGATTAGGGGGGTTATCTTTCAAGATTTACTACAAATTAATCGCATAAATTTAATCCCCTCTGAGAAGCATTCAAATTTTATGGGAATTACGAAAGATTTCATTAAAAGCAAGTTGTTTGTGAATTTTAATATTCAGCGAGACTTGAGTTACTCTGCCTTCATGAAAGATTCAAACAACGAGAGCCATTATACAGATACAATAGCTATTACGAGAAAATTCGTGATGTAATATTTATTTCCGGAACGCGAACCCTCGGCATAAGCGATAAAAAAACAACGAAACAGGTGCCTTCCATTAGCCCGACCAAGAAATTGTGGTTGGCAATGGCTAACCGTATCTACTACCCGCCCCCTTTTCTCATGTCGGGAAATGACGTTAATCCGGAAGATGGTTCGCGCGCGTAGCTCAAGCTCGCAAATGGTCGCGTCGCGGAGTGGCGAATGGCGAAGAGGAATTTATTGTATAAATCCTAAGGCTATGGGGGTGGTCGATACCGCGATACGGAACGGAGGTCAGACCTCGCGAGTGAAGTGTGTCAGTGTTAGGTCAGACTTACCAATCGATAAACAACCTGAATCCGCGGCGCAACGCGTGTCGTGCGTGCATGTGCGCGCGCGCGCGCGAGCAARCGGGTGCGTGCGTGCGTCGCGTTAATCACAACTGCATTCGATGGCGCAGTTCGCGTTCGTTGCTGGTGTTGTTTCGTTAAACAATCATTCTCCATTATATTCATCTATGCGTTGTAGCATCCACGGACAGACAGTCACGTCGTTCTTTGTATCGCTTTCAATTCGCGACCGACGCATTTGTAACACGGTTACGATTCGATTCGGAAAGGGATTACGTAGGTGAACAAAAACATACGGCAACACGATTGGTTAAGCGAATGTACAAACAGCCAATTACAGATATCGTGCGTCGCATAACGCATTGGCCTTCTATGCCCGCAGGAGTCATTCGTGCGCGTCCGCAACCATCCAGTTGGCCGCTTCATTATTCTGACTCTGTTTCTTTTATTGTTAGATATGTACGAATAAATTTGAAAAAAAAGCATCGCTATGATAAAAGAGCTCGCTATGATCTGCTAAACTCGAGTGTAGCATTAATTACAAAAAAAAATTAAAAATCCTGATGTAATGAGATCAAATTATGATCGGTTCAAATGTAAACTGGCTAGACATTTGCAAGAAATTGGCATTAGAAATAACAACGACGTGTCTTACGACGTAATCAGAAATTGTAGAACGATATGACATGTTCTCTTAACAGCTTCACTTGACGTCTTTTATCAACGATGCGGTTTGTCCGCAGTTTGTAAGACATCGCAAACGCGACGTTTAATTACCGTCATTCGGATTTAATTAATTAATTCCGCGCTCAATGTGCCAAGGATTTAACACGAGATTAGTTGGCGCTCGATAAAACTGGTCCCCGCCATTTGTCTGCTAATTGGACGTAAAAACTCAAGCTTGGGGAGGGTAACAAACACGAAAAATTGAGGTACCGAGGAGGAGGTCGTTTAATTTGTTGGAAACTTTATGTGGTCGTCAGAACAGGCTGAATCTGCAAGAATCTTATAATGGCGAGCCATCCACCGATCTTTTCAAGACTTCCGTACTGATAGTGTTAGGGAACGTTGGGTGATATCCGTTTGGAAAACGTCCAACAATGTTCAACACAGTGGCGAATTGTTGGTGGGGCATGAAACGGGCTTCCCTTATAAGGCAACGAGCAACTCGTCGATACACAAAGAGAGACTCTCCTTTGTCCGATCCCTTTCGCAAGCTCTCGTTCGAAAACGTTCGCCATTCACCGCCCTCCTCCCCCAGGCTCCGATTTGTATGCATGAACGAAGTTGCAACGGGTCAAGTTCATCATTCAAGCAAATGAAGAGCGATACACTGCGCAACGACGAAAACCCGTATCTCGGATATTTGATTTTGAGATTGCGAAATTGTTGAATCTTATATCAGTCGACAATCGAGTAAACGACCTTTTATCTAAAAAATTAAGAAGCGGAGAAAATTAAGAATGCGTGCCACTTAAATTGTTTTTTAAAAATTGTTTTTTAAAAATTGTTTTTTAAAAATTGTTTTTATTATATTTTCAATCTGGTACTGATTTGTATGTAAATGAATATTGAAAATTGTAATTTGATATTTCAGGCATTTATTATTACATATTTAACTTTTCAACAATAATAAATTAATTTATTATAGGTTTTTTGTAACATGCTACAAAAAGTATGATTTATGCAATCGGTCGCCTAAATCATATCGATGGATCTTCTAAATCATCCTTTTGAAACAAATTACAAAGAATTTATGAAAATAATTAAAAATATGAGATTAATAAAAGGAATCGTTAATTAATATCTAATAATTAACTAATACTTAATTTTAATAATTTATCGAAAAAATCAAATAAAAAATAAAGTAAATAACAATAAATAAATAACAATAATGAAAAAGAGCATCGAAATAAAACTGGTTTGAATTTATTTTTGCAATTAACATTTGTATTCATATCAATTATTAATTTACTCTACAAAAACCTTCTTTTATGAAAATATAAAATTTTAGAATAAAATTGCATGAATACATTATTATTAGCTACATAAATTAATCAAAAGTTAACATCAATTGTATCTCATTTTTTTAAAATGTTGTTAACACGCACAAAACAAAATGTAACCTATTAAATTTTTGTCTGTATTATCATTTTCTCTCTTCATTTTATTTTATTTTTATCACCAAATGTTAATTATATTAAATAATAATATAAAATATTGATAAAGCACGATTTAAGTGACCAGTACGCTTTCAACAATCTAACTTGAGTCAATAGCAATTATCAGAAAATCAGAAAATACAAATTTATAAGCAACACTTTTGGTTTCTACATGGTGTGAAAAAATCTAACTGGTGTCGTCAATTATTCAAAATCGATAATGACATTTTCGAAGAATCAGTCGTCAACTTCTCAAAGGCAAAATTATCAGCGGCGAATTGTGGAAACAGTTGGTTGCCGCTAGTAAGATCGATGAATCTTGCAGCGATATTTATCGCACGTATTTCGCGTTCCGCGTGTCGCAAGGGGCTGAACTTTATCGCCGGATGTGATCAGCCGACTCGCGCGCGCAGTGGATTTATCGACGTTTACAGCATCGGGATAACCCTGACATCGATTCCCGGCGGGCGTGTTGACAGAGTGATTTCGTAATACAAATAGATGCACGTAATAGTGCTGTGTTTCTTTCCTTGGATAAAAAAAGAGTTTAACCGTTTTAAGGTCAGTGTTTGTTAAAAACATGTAAAAGGATGCCTGGCGCTGTCTCTTGACATAAGATGCATGTGTCTAAATTTCCTTATTTCTTAATTGCTATTTTCCACGCACGCCAATTTGATATCTCTCTACCTCCTTTTAAGAGCAAACTAACAAATTCCATTCAAATTAATCGAAACTGTAATTTTTTTTCGTAATTCGCTGCACTCGGCCAGACGAAAAACCCATTTGTGCAATTTTCTCGGGCAGAAAAATATCAGAAATGCATTTATTCGTTCGCATGTCAATAATTTCTGCGCCGATGTGTCGTTAGCACGCCGCTGACATTTCTAGCGGCCTGTCTGCAGTGACGATAATTTGTTTTTGAACGAGATAACCGCGCAATTACGGAAGCTTGATACTTCCCCTGTATACCCGATGAACCGCGTCGACATTATTTCAAATTATTGACCTTTCTAGCACTTTGTGATGAAAACGCAAATAGACTATTAATGTACTTTTAATTGAAGCCTTTCAAAGAGATTGCTTGTTTGAAAGTAACTTCGCTCGTCGCAATCTCATGTGCATAAAAAAGAATGACTCGTCGCTGTCGGGAAAATGCTGACTTTTTTATCAAAGCGACAAGCACAAAATGTAACAGAGCTTTCACGACGACATGATTAATTTCATTAGTTGATTGAGACGTAATACGCAAATTCCAATTAGTAGTGTGTGGATATATATTGCAACAAATCTATCAATTATATAGTTTCTCCACGCTCTCTCGCATCATCCTTATATTCGTGCACGCTATCGTTGAATATGCACGAGAAATTGGAGCGGAAAATTATATTCGCGTGTTCATTGTTTAAATTAAATTCGCAATATATTCATCATGATTTGAAAATGCATGATAGTTGCATGCGTATGTTAATCAAGTTACGCGATATTTAAACGGCAATAAAAAGAAATTCGGCTTATTAACTCTTTCAAAGGTTTAACCCACATGTCATTACATTATCGTGTCGTTTGATCGAGCAGATTGGTTTTTCCACGAATAAAACTCTCGCCATGATTTCATTTGCTATGATTAATTAGTTGTTTAGTTCTTTCGCGTAATTAGCTCACGATACCCACAATTATGCGAATTGATGACCTCAAAGGCAAGTTTTTTTTTTTTTTACGATTCCTACGCTAATTAACTTTAAAGCGAACTTGCTTCATCCATGTAATCAACGAATGCGTGTTCTCACGCGAAGGTCTCTGGGAGCGTGCATAACGTCATATTTCGCTGCTGAATCGGTATGTTTCGCTCGGTCAAAAATCGTTGGCGACCTTTAATTTGGAGAAATCTTCGCGGTAATTCTACGGATATCTTAAATCTCAAGTTAGCATGCAATTTCCTTTTTGCGAATTCAGCTGCAATATGATATATCATTACTCTATACTAATTAGATTCGCGAGAAATGTGACTATTTGCACAACACACAAATTTATTTTCGATTTAATAAAACGTTAGTTAAATGTAATTCAGCTGCATAATAGTGACACGATAAGTATGATAAATAGCTAGATTAATCAGCTTTTCTTCAGCTCTCTTGAAATGTTTTGAATAAACATTATTCTGCAATTGTTCAATTAGTTTCAGAATGACGAATAGACGGTGTCCATAAATACAAGGTTCCACGTAATTTATTGGAGCATCAAGCAAAAAAGAAGCAGAAAGAGTAATGTTTCTTGTACTAAGAAATATAAATGTGTGATGGAACAATGCGCTTATCCGACAGGCGTACTAAACTAATAAACAGATGACAAATTTTCACAATTCTTGGCAATCCTCGAGTCACGCTTGCTAACTCACTCTCATGTTGCTTGCTCTCGTTACTCGCTCTTGTCGCTTTTTATACAACATTTCCCGCAGCGTTTCGGCGAGTGAGGGTCATCGAGAAATCCCACTGTCATTCGGCATTCGTGCCCGAAGCTTTGCGCACGTCATGATGCGGTTGCGTGCCAGCCACAGTTTACCCTGAAATACGCCTCGTCGCCTTGAAATTCACTATTCGGAGTGCGGTATTGCCCCCCTTCCGGTCTTCGCACGCATCCGCTATCTGGCTAGCGGTGAGACATACCTTACGAGTACATTTCTCATTGTCAACGTAATCCTGTAATGCTGTTTCAGTTTTGCTACGAGCGAGATAAATTTTCTGAATTATTGTAAAAAAACTTGCATCAAATGGCAGTAGCTATCACGGTTTCAGCAGTTAAAAAATAAATTTGCCATAGTTATATCTGTAAAGATTTCGCTGTAAATGCGTTTTCCAGCGAGAACACAGTGTAACGCAGTCAATTATTTCATCTTTGTTTATCGGTGATAAATAAGGATGAAAGGATTTATTGTGTTACACTGTGTTTTTGCTGGAAAACGCCCTTAAATACGAAATTTTCGACAAAGCTTAGTATCAGTAGCCGATGCAGACAACAAAATTGTTGTGCACCGACAAGTCATCTTGATATTGACCCTACGAGTCCGGAAACAACAGCTTTAGAACTATGCCGGACATTGCTCAATGTGTTCCGGATAGAATCGAGCTTAATGTCGGCTGTAAATCACTCATGATGATCATGCGCGACGCCTGGGAAAACAAGCGGAAGTGTAACCTCATAATCATCGCGGAAGATAGCGAACCTGGTACATTTGTCAATGTCATCGTTGAATCGAGCTTTGAAACCCTCACGATCTCAGAGGATACAACTTGAAAGTTCCGACTTATTGCACGAATAGTATCTTCGATCGGCCAATTTTCGGTCGACGAATTCTCTCAGATTCTCGTGACTATTCTAATTACGTTAATTTCTCGCTTGTCTTCCTTTTCCTAAAACCAACTGGAAAATGAATCTTAACGCGAATCGATAGAACCAGGACCAAATCCTAAATCTCTTCTGGCCGCGAACTTCCCGGAACAAAATGACGCCTGGGTTGCAGACAGGGGGATTATCCCACTTGCTTTGTACCTAGATAGATGAAGGTTGAAATTCCGTTGAGCTTACTTCGACAAAGTTGGTATTATCAAACCATACTTTATACTTCATGCTTTGCGCGCCGGAAAACTTTGTCGCGTTATCAGCTTATAATCGCATTCCGAAAAGCAGGGCCTCTTCGATACTTTCTCTCTCTCTCTCTCTCTCTCTCTCTCTCTCTCTCTCTCTCTCTCAACAGATTATGCTTCTTAGATTATATCAATTTTCGACACGCAAAGTTAATAACCGTAATTAAAAAATTTTGAATTTTTATCAAGTATTATATCGTTTGCGAGATTAACGATAAAGAGCGCAACGAAAGAACGCCTTTCAACTACAAAACATCTATTCAAACTCTCTAAATAATCTATTTGAATCTCGGATTAAAAATAAATTGGAAAATTTGTCGAACTGATTCGTAGCAGTTTCGTGCACGTACTACTTTTATTTATTCCCCTCATTATATCGCGGTGTTGCGTGCTAACGAGGATTGCTCTTAAAACGTGCAATGACTCAGTTAGCAGCCGCTATACTTCCGGTTGGTATCATCCACCTGAAGTAGATAAAGCGCATTTCTCCATATCTACATTCCATACACGTGCCTTAACATGCTCCTTGAGTCAGTTCATGGTCACGCACACTCTTTTAAGTAAGATAAAATCTTCAAGTGCAAACGAACGTTCGTTCATTCATTCAATCGCATGCTCGCTTTCATTCATTAAACATTCAAAAATTTTCCTTAATGTAGGAAACTATATAAGAGTAACGGTAATATTTAAATATACTGAAAAAAAAATTAGTTGAATTAAGTCTGATGGAAAACACAGAAAAACGTAAGCAGTAAAACATAAGTAATAAGCAAATCGACCTATCACAGAAAATGTAAGACAATAACGTAAGCAGTAGCAAATAAAAATTGTTGATTTGCTTACTTTGCGTCTTACTGCTTACGGAAATATGTGTGCGGAAACCCTTAATCTGAAATATGGATATAACAACCTGATTTGATGAATGATCCAGAATTAAGATAACCAAACAAATTTAGTTATTTGCGTTCTGAAATCACCAGACAAATTAGATTGCATATATTCTGGTTACGGTGAAGGCAGCAGGCACATTTAAGATTTTGGTTTTGTGAATATCATATGAAAAGAACAGTTTTGCTAAAATACCTAAAAATTTAGTTAAATACGGAATTGAAAATAATTTTGTTTGTACTATCAAAATAATTGTACAAATGTAGGATGTACAAATTGATTGCTAGAATGTGAAAACTCTTTATGGCTTTGTCATCAACATTTAATTTAATTATTAAATATAATTATTTACACAATTATTTTAATGGTTAATCTAATAAAATTATTTTCAGATCTGTATTTAGCTAAATTTTGTTCAATAAAAAAGTACTTCAAAACCATTCTTTCCGTGCAGATTATTTATGCACGTTCTCGCGTTTATTTGACATAATTCCGAAGAGGCGGATGGACCCATGTCTTTCATTTCCCAAATGACGATTATGTTTTTTGGAAGGTTTAGGTATTTTTTAGCGATGATACAACGGGCGTTTAATGCCAAAATCATATCTAAAACAAGTGATATACCGAGACCGGTGGATCGCTACGTCTGGTAATAATGAATCATGGCGACCCACCGGTGAGTTGCCCCGACGGGAACGTGTTAATTATAATAATCAGAAATTCTGTTTACTTTTACCAATACTTCTTTAACAACTAAATCAATGCTAATCCAGCTCTTTCTCCCTTTTGATCATAAGACACATTTGGACACCAGACATTTGGATTACTACATAAATACTAACTAAACTCTGTAATATCTAAATCCTAGTGTGTATTAGAACATTTGTTTATAATAACTTAAAATTTTACTTCCATCAAAACTTGCTTTATCAAATATAATAATTCAATCATGATTATTTTTTTCGTGTATTATCTCTAAAAGAGAATCAATGTATATTCTTTTATTCTACATGCCGTCAATTATTTCTCAAGGCAAATCTGAATGCATTTTGCTATCCTTGTCACAGCAATCAAAATTAATCCAGCCTTAGCGTGCGATGAAAGTTATCCGTAGTTTACTGTGGGTAGAGAAAGCGACACGCACAGGGACTCGACACACAAAGCTGCGCCCGGACGCGCAAAAAAACGGAAACTCGTTTCCATTCTGTTCTGCATGGCCTTACAGCGATCACAGAATAATCTAACCACTCCTCGAACTTTACATCATGTCACCATCGTCGCGGCATTGCGTGCTGTCGTGACTCGCCTTGAAATGCGCAGCGAGACCAAAGGGAATTCCTCTTTGTCATCGTCACCGAGCTTTCGAATTATTCAGAAATGAAATGCCGGCGTTTTATAACGCGAAAAATAGTTTTCATCGTTCGCAAGATGCGCGCTCTCACCGCAAACCTTTTTCGGAAAGAAAATTTCTTCATCACAACGATCCATTACTCGATTATCATTTCTCATGCATTTCACATCATCGCGAGTTCTCTTGTCACATCTGATTCCTCAAATCTCTTGAATAAAAGTGTGCGAATGCATTAACTCTCCTGATTGAATTTCTGTCTCGATAAATTTCCTTGCTCATTCGTTTGCATTAGCGGCGGCTGCAAAATCATTTTAGTGATGCGCAAAAATAATCTATTTTGCTATTTCTTCAGTAGCCACTTTCATGCGATAAAAAGCTAATTCATGATTCATAAGGTTACAAAGTAACTCAAACCGAATGTAATGTTTACAACGTAGTTTGCGAAGCATTTGTTTTAATTTGCATTTAGTGTTCGAACTGACTTTGCAACGTTATGAAAATACGCATCGTTCTAATATTATACCGCACAAATAGCCAATCACGCCACAAAAAGAACGATTTTGTTGAAGTATTTAAAAATTTAGCTAAATACAAATATAAAAATAATTTTGTTTAGACCAATTAAAGTAAGTTATGTAGCACACGCTTAAGCATTGATGACAATACTGCAAAAAGTTAAAATTCTAGCAAGTTTGAACATCTTACATAATTATTTTGATGATCTGAACAAAATTATCTTCAGATCTGTGTTTGGCTAAATTTTTAAATACTTCAACAAAATCGTTCTTTTCGCACGCGCTCCTAATTTATTTCTTATTGTAATAAAAAAAAGATAATTTAAAATAGTATTATATAATTTAGTATTATATAATACTAAATTAAATTTAAAACTAATTTAAAAATGCACTGGTGCTACAACATCGATAAGAATCGGTTTTAATTTATTTCAAGTTTGTTGCTCACGAGATCGCGATTGTGTACAAATTCGACAAGTACAAGTTCGCATTTTTCACGGCATTTATCTTCGTTGCACATTGTGTTCGCGACTCGATTAGGACTGGCTTTTCGATTCCAACACGTCGTCGCGTGCAAAGTTCGCTCGCGACGACGTGGCAGGTTCAGTCCTTGAAAACGGGACTGCCCTGCACCCTGCACCTGCGACCCTGTCTCTCTGTTCGTTTCTGTCTGCTTCAAGGTCGTAAGTGCAATCGCATTATTCTCTGTCGTTTTTCGTGTTTCTCGGTCCTCGATGTGGTTTATACCGGGTCCGTCTAAGCCGCGTTGCGTGTCGTGCACGAGCTTGCAACCCTGAAGCCGAACTGCCACTATCGCTACTATCCCGTTATTCTTAAATATATGTACCCCTATGACAATCGAAAATGCAAAGTTCGAAGGCCGAGACGCCATGAAATCTAAAAGAACACGATTTTGCTAAAGTAAAAATTTAGTTAGACAGATCTGAAAATAATTTTGTTGGACCGTTAAAATAATTATGTAGGAAATTCAAGCATGAGCAATGTTGCAAAAAGTTTTGATGGTAATTATTGCGAAAAGGTTAAACCTCACCAATTACTTTCATTTTTATATAAATTGATAGTCCTAAGTCACACACACACTTTGAATCACATGACGGATTTTTTTAGTTTCTGAGATATAACACTTTAAAGTATTGAATTTTTATTCTTGATTATATTCAGTTTTTCATATTGTGTATTATGTGTGCTTCTTTGTTTTTTATCTATGTATGCTATTACGAACATTTTTGTTTATGTACGCTAGTTTTTTTCAGTATGATCTCATTTCGTGTGGAAAGTTAAAAACCCATGTGGAATTATACAATTATAGACTTAATTTCATCCCGTAAACAGGGACGGAGTAGATTTCGCTTCGCGTGGAAAATTGTAAACCAATATGGAAACTCGCTTCGCGTTGTAAAATGCATATGTGGACATATGTGAGTATCTCATATAAAACGAAGTTCCACATAGGTTTATAACTTTCCACGCGAAGCAAGGTTTCAACCTAAACTTATTTGTCAATTTTTTTGATGGTGGAATCCCCCGTAAGGAGGAACCTACTATGTCTACACATACACTTTACAATGTGAAGTCTACATGGGTCTACAACTTTCCATGCGAAGCAAAGTTGCATGAGTTTACAACTTTCCACGCGAAGCGAGATCCACCTCATTCTTGCTTACGGACGAAATGAGATTTAAAATTGTAAGTTTCACGAGTTTTTAAGTGTCGTATCTCAGAAATTAGAAAAATCCATCACGTGATTCAAAGTGTATGAATAAAATTATATCGACTAATTATATATAAAAATTAAAATGATCGATGAGATTTAACCTTTTCAATAATTACCGTTTTGACATTCTAGTAACCGGCCTGAGCGTCCTACATAATTATTTTAATAGTTTATATTAAAATTATTTTCAGATCTATATCTAGTTAAATTTTTAAACCTTAAAACTTTAAACCTTAAACCTAAAATTTTCGATTTTTTAAATTTCAACAAAACTGTTCATTCCGTGTAACAATCTGCGACAGGGCATAGCGACTCAGCGAGAGATAATTTGCAAATATTATAACAAATTTTGTCAATTTCCGAATTGTTAAATAAACAATTCTATCTGAATGTGAGTTTACAAAAATTGATAAATTTACCGAGTAGAAAGTTTTCCATAAAGCATGTTCTGTATGGATCAAATCAAGATCTAACTCAAGCAAGTGTGAACGTGAACAAATACAAATTAAAAACTTGTAATAAATGCGAATAGCGTCAGCGAGTTGTTAATTCGTGTTTGTTCGCAATCGTTTATTTGGTCAGGATCCGATTTAACAAAGTAATGCTGATACAATATTCTAAACAGATTTCTAAACAGATTATATGAATGTTCCAACATCCTTTATTAAAACTCGTGGAAACTGCGGCGAGCTTGGAGTAAATTTGATTTCTCTACCGAATCGTGCTCGCGGTTACTTATATTGTTCATCAAAGGCATGGAGGAAGCAAAACTCCTTTACTAATTCGTGATGAAACGCGATATAAACCCAGTTTCGATTTATTTACGTTATATTTCTTCGTGCATAGTTATATTTTCAGACACAAATCACATTTGTCTCCGAGCAAGACTTTGAAGAAAGATGTGTCTTTCAGCTGTCCTTTATTGAAAATTTTCTGGCGAAAACATATTTTCCCGTCTTCTTTTTACTACGACATAAGCGATATATACGAAACTTTCAGCGAGCAATATCCAGTAATTCGAGAAATTTTATAGTTATCATTAGAAGACAAATGGGGGATGAAATTAAATTCCTCCGAGCCAATACATATCATAAAATCATGATACCTTTCCCATATCGCGTAATTAATGTCCGCCCTATATTCTTTTTTCTAAAAATAAAAAATAATAAACTCTATAGTGATCTTATTTTGGCGAGCGAATGAAAAGGATTATAATCTAAGCAATTTTTCCTCTTCTTTAAGCTCATTTTTTCATGTATTTATATTTAAATGATAAAGTTTTTAATCAAAGCTATAAGTACACGATTGAAGTATTAAATAAACAGTCAAAGATGTAGGATAAGCCACGCGATGCACCAAAAGCGAAACTCGAGAAAAGTAATACCGTCGGGATTTCCAGAATTCTCTATTCGTTCAGAATTGTATGGTACAATCGCCATGGCCGAAATTGCTTCTGGCGAGAAATATATATCGATCGATTGGCCACTCCCAGAACACGGAAGTAAGCACAGGAAAGCGTGGTGGCGTGCTTCGAGAATAAAAAGATTCCGCGAAGGTGGATTTGTTTTCGGAAATGTCGATTCTAACGAGCGTCTCGACGCTCGTAAATTGTGCTCGTAAATGACGATCGATGCAAATTTTTCTTCATCGGACTCGTTACTTTAACGAAGAGTAACTCAAACAAGCAGAAAATCGATCTCTGACGACGGTGAGGACGAGATCGTTGTTTATGCGTACTTTCATCGCATTGCGCACGCGGTCGTCGTTTCCGCAACACCCGGTTGTTTACTCGAGTGTATTCGCGATCGTGGATAGATTTCGAAGCGCTGGCCACCAGATACTGCACCGTGTGTTCGGGTGAACTCGAATCGGGAAATGCCACCGGGTGCAGCGCGATATCAATTCCGATCTTTCGACACGAGATATTTTTCCAGAGGTATACAGGATACGTATGTCTATTTTTCGAACAAAACTTCCGTGAAACATGGCTTTGAAATGCGATATCGTCGGTTTTGCCGAATATACGATAAATTAAAAATACGGTAAACGGCTTTAAGCGTATAGTAGCGTTTAGCACCTTAGGGTAAATAGGTATATAGGTAATATACACTCGTGAAAATACAGTTAATTGCCTACGTTCGTGCGTACTAATCACTGAATTAAAATAATTACACTCCCGAGGTTAATCGTACGTGTGTACAATTATTCTCTACAAACAATTAATATTAGCCTGCGCGACTAATTAATTGTAAATTGTAAATTTATTCTGTTTAAATTATCAATACATGATTGAGTAATAAGTAAGGAATAATACGACGATACACAGCGAAACACACTCGCCACTGTTGGCTCAAATCTCGTTATGCGAATGACAACACAGGCTTGCGTAGTGCGTACACCTGCTGTGCGTACGCGCAAAACAAACATCACAAAATATTCAATGTATTATGAAATATCAACATATCACTGGCTGCGTTCAATAGAAGAAGCAGCTTTGTAATTATTGTAAAATTCTTTAATGTAATTAGTTGTACATTTAGATCCAATGAAGAATTAAAGGCGAGGATTAATTAAAGAACTTTACAACAGCAAAGCTGCTTTTTCAGCTGAACGCAGCCATTAAAAATATGTAATACATTGAATATTTTAAATTAATTTTAATGAACTTATGTTCATTAGCACTGTCTAAGATAATTAGTTTCATTCAGTTTAATTGAGGAAGTACTTCAGAGTGCGAACACTGTTTCTTAAATTTATATTTTGACGAAAGATTTTCTTGGATTTAATGAAAAAATGTGTATAAATTATTGATAGTAAATTTTAATTCTTACAAGCAGTGTTAAAGCATGGGCTGAGTGGACTGTAGTCTAGGGCGACAAATTTTAGAAAGAATTCTTTTTTAGAATTAAGTATATAAAAAAAACTTTTTTTAATTAGAAAATAATAACCGATATCGTTGAATTTTGTGCAAAATAGAAAAAAGCTTTCGATTTGATATATTTATTATATCCTTCAATTTTTGTATTTATGTTATGTTCTTTTTTGTTATTTTTGTGCTTTAGCTGAAATAAAGGATTTCTTAAAACAATTTTTCAAAAAAATTTAATTTTGTAAAATTTTGATAAACAATTGATAAAAGGGGAATTAAAATCATAAAACATATAAATACCAATGACGATTTTAGCAATTTTTGATAATTTAATTCCTAAAAACATTTTATATACATACAAAGGGCGCTCGAAATATTTCAATTCATGAATGCAAAACAATACGACCATGTTTACAAGTAAATTGTTCAATTCTTTCTTTAAATTTAAATTTGAATGGTTAATTAATTATTTCATTTAAAAAAAATGATTAAATTTATTATGTCAAGGATAAATTTATCTTTTGATCGAAAACCTATTTATATAAATTGATTTATCATTTCTAATTTATAGTTTATGTTTTTATAGAAGAAATAAAATAAAATTATGATTGTAATAAATTAAAGATTATATGACAAATCAAAAAGTCAGATTAAATTGCCGTAAAAAATATTGCTCTCTTCTCTCTCTTTCTCTATTTAATTTTTTTTATCTTAACATACTAAAATCGCATAATTTTAATGTTTTGGAGATATAAAAAATATTATACGAATAAAAATATACAATATAATAATAAATTTTCACAAATACTTTCTTAAAACAAAGATAAAATTCTTCAAATAAATATTAAATTTGGTTTCGTTGATACATTTATATATGATGTACCCATTTTGAAAATGATTGATTTCACGAACAAAAAAAGCTTTTTTTATATCAATATGCAATATAAAAAAGTTATTGTCCAACATTCTTTCAGAATTTATACACACGAAAGAAAGATTCTGTTGAGGGATTTTAAAATTTTGTTGGATACAGATCTAAAAATAATTTTGTAGGACCATTAAAATAATTTTGTTGGAACCTTAAAAATAATGCTGCAAAAAATTTTGATATTCTAGCAATTGATTTAAGCGTTCTACATAATTATTTTGATAGTTCAACAAAATTACTTTTATAATTTGTATCCAGCTAAAATTTTAAATCTTTCAGCAAAACCATTCTTTCTGCCAAAATGTAGTAATAAAGGACAGTATTTTATAATTCTTAATTTTTAATTAAAAATCTGCTCTTGAACTTCAAATTAATTTTTTCTCGTAAATAATGATTTTCTTTTCTTTCCTCTTGAAGAAAATTGTTGCATATTAAAAAACTAATAAGATATAACATACACACACACACACACACACACGCGCGCGCGCGCGCGCGCGCACACATACACACATATATATAGTTTCTTTCAAGAATCAATTATTGAACCGTGAGAAAAAATCTCAAGCCGTATCTCGAGACAAACTTCATCCTCAATTGAATCGCGATTGCAAATACACATATGACGCAATGAATATCAAATTGACTCTCAAAATCTATCTGTTAAACTGTATCATGTCTCAAGATTGATTTCAGTTGAGTTCTTTAGCAGAAACGCGGTTATAAATACGGACATAAAAAGTACATCGAACGGAAAGCTCAGTGCAGCCGACCGACGGCTCGATGGTTGTTTGTCGATCTTGCCGTCAAGTCTGACATTTCTCTACCGAACGTGACTGTTTACTCAAGAACATTTCGACAAAGTCCAGTTATAATCAAAAGTCGATCTTGTCTCGAAAATGTAATTTGAATAATACCCACAACGAGCATGCACAACGCACGAGTTGTCTTTCTTTACGAACAGTTAAAATAAATATTGAAGTGTTGTCTTTAAAGCATCCGAATAAAAAAGAAGAGAAGGCATGAGAAGTCTGGAGCACCCCCCCGTTTTGAGCACGGGGTAATTCGATAATCAAATTCGTTTAAGGACGCGAACGCTGGGAATACAAAAGAACGAAACGCGAAGGAAGAGTTGGACAGACTAGCGCTTGACGCCTCAATCTTGTTATAGTTCGGAATCGTGACTAAAGTTTTAAAGTAATTGGCACTGAATATGTAGGTTAGTCGTTATTTGCACTGTTAATGTTTTCCCGGCTACTTTGCGCGGTAATCGATCGAGAAACGAGGGACCGAAAAGGCCATCCGTTGGCCCACTAATTGCCTGACTCATCGTCCGCGATGCCACTGACGCATCGCGGTACAGCACAATATACGTTAGCAAGGCGAGAGAGAGTACCACTTCGTTACTCTGATTGCCTTGCAGTGCTGTTTAATCAGATGTATTCCCTGATGGCTCTATACTACGTTCTACGTTCTATAACATGGTTAGTTATCCCCACGCTGATAGACGGAGCTAATACTACTTAAGAAATTCTAGATGTAATTACGCATCTTAATCACTTTTCCACTCTACGGTAAATATGATTAATCGTTAAGATATAAACGTATCTTATTTAAAAGAACGATTTATTTCTAGATGAAAAGAACGGTTTTGCTGAAGTGCTAAAAATTTAGATAAATACAGATCTAAAAATAATTTTGTTTTTGGACCATCAAAATAACTATGTAGGACGCTCAAACTGGTTGTTAGAATGTTAAAACTTTTTGCAAGTGTCATCAACGCTTAAGCGTTCTACATAATTATATTTGATGGTTCAATAAAATTATTTTCACATTTGTATCTAACCAAATTTTTAAATACTTCAACAAACCTATTCTTTTTAGCGTAACTTAATTACCTAGATATAAAAGAAATTTAAACTGTAATTTAAATTTAAAAAATATCTTTACAATAAAGAAAGAAGTGAAGTTTCATTTTACTAGAATTAATTAACCAAAAAATATTTTGTACGTATTAAATAATTCGCGGAAGATAATTTAATCTTATTATAAAAATCAAATCGCGTTAAAGATAGCAAAATCTGCACTTCAAGAACGTTTATAGAAATGACAAAAGTGACTCACCAGTTCTCAGAAGCGTCCTCGTCGAGGATGGTCCCGTCAGCAAGTCGGTGAGGCAAATTAGACGTCGTGCGTGGTCGATTCCGGACCCTCGGCGGACCAACGACGCCGGTCCTCGATAAGCCAGCCCGGAAGGACGCCCTTGCCCTGTCGACTGCTCGAGTCAACGTCATTGAATTTCATTAGTACTGTTAGTAGTTGGTGTTAAAGCGCGACGGCGTGCAAAGAGCACAGTGCTTTTGCATAAATTACCACTGCAAAAGCTAACAATTACGCATTTATGACGGTCGATATGCGACGACCGACCAATTTTTTTATTCTCGATGCTAATGTACGCAAAACACGTAGGACAAACATGCAGGACGTGTGGAATACAAGCGTTGTGTAATACCTGGTACGACAGGTTTCACAGAACAATATGCGCGCATATGCTTGAGCTCAATTAGACGAATCACGTTAAAGTTAATAATTTGCGACAAAACGCATATGTATTACTTGATGCTGCTTGCAATATTATTATATTTTTCTTAATTTTCTACTCAATGCACGAGGTTTTTCGCTCGCAATCACGGAAGGTACAATTTTGCTGAAGTATCTAAAAATTTGGCTAGATATCCACACAACATTTTATCCGAGGGAATGTCTTCAGAATATTTTTAGGACGTCCTTTGGAGGTCTGTGCCGTATGAATACAGATCTAAAAATAATTTTGTTGGACTATCAAAATAACTATGTAGGATGCTCAAGTTGCTAAAGTGTCAGAACTTTTGCAGCATTGTTCATCATACTTAAGTTTCTTAAATAATTACTTTGATGGCTCAACAAAATTATTTACTTCGGCAAAATCATTCTTTCTGTGAACAATCGCTACTTTTCTCTCTCTTTCTCTCTCTTTAAAGAAACAGTAGAATTTTAAATTACATAGGCATCTTATATATTTTTTTTATAATAAACAACGATTGTAATTTACGTATTTAATATTTAACACGTAGCCATTTAACGCATCCGTCGAAATATTAATATCGTGCATCATCAAAAGTTAACGATGGATTTAACTCGTCGACTCCGCATCGTCGCGCTCGCCCCATCGAACTTGTCGCTTGTCAAGCACTGGAAAATCCATTTGCCACGCCGCTCGGCAAGGATACCTCACAAAGATAAGTCAGTCAACGTCATATTTTTAATTCGCCATCCGACATCGCAGCTCGCGACGTCTGGTACACAGATGACAGAATGTGCAATCTCCGTTTCTGCTCTTGATTTCGCGCCAGCCGTGGCCGTTGAACTTTCGCTAAAATATTATGCCTGTCTTGGAACCTACGTTCACCGAACGCCACCAAAATTCGTTAGCCTCCAATCCGAAAAATGACGCGTACATATTGATCGCGTTTTACCAAGAATCGCGCGAAACAAGAAACGCGAATCACATTTTTGTCTCCTCGAGTAAATTTAAATCTATTTAAAAATCTGATCGAGATATCAATTTCCCGAGTATCGTTAATATTCATCATTATTTAGCAATCAGAAAATGACGTGTCTGGCGCGCCTGCAAATGCGTCAGAGCGCGCTGAAAAGAAAAACAGGCGGTTATCGAAAATGCGCGCGTTATTTGCTCGTTACATTTAATTGCGGTATGCAAATGCGCGCGATTAAAATACTCACGATAAAACGCGACAAAGAAACTTCAATGTAATCATATTTCGCACTCGGATGCAAGGGCAACCCGGACGACAAAATTACAGCTGCGATCGCTCATCGACAGCGCGGCCGAAGAAAAATGAGTAGATAAAGAAAGGTTTAGGAGCGTCGATTATCAGATACGACGGCCACAATCTTCTCGAGTGTGCACTATATGCGCTTATCGATTGTTATAAAACGGGAAGAACTGTTTTCCACAAATGTCCGTCGGAATAATGCCGTTAAAATGCGGATTGATTGAAGCATTTCCGAGTTGTTTTCCTACCTGAACTTGAGTCAATATCATGCTGACTCGATAATAAGAAGAAAATGGATGGAAACAAATATAGGATCGCAAATTGAAGAATGACAAATCAAAGTAAATAATCTAAAATAAAGATAAAATAAAAAGATTTTTTAAAACAAATAATTGCAATTAATAACTTTGTGTAAAATTAAGTTTTAAAAGGGCATCTTAATTATGCAGTCGAGATATTAACAGAGTTTCGAGATATAGAATTATACTTGGTAATTATTTAATGATCATTAATCCCAATAATCGCAATACTAGACGACCGATTTATTTAGATGATGGATTACTCCATCAAATATCCGTTATTGATTGCATTTTGATGAGGCTAAGGCTGAATAGACTAAGCTGCTGGAGAGACAATCTCAAACTCTGTACGAAGTATCGATTGCGGATTATATCGGCTTTTCAGAATTCCTATGCATTCAATTATTGTTCAATTATTATGGCATCTTGAGTAGCAGCAAAAATACTACCTGATTATATAACAATCATGGCATATTTCTTGTATCTTATATCCACAATTAGTTGTATGCATTATGTTTGGAGCAGCTATTCTCTATTTATCAAATGTATTACGAATTAAACGTATCAAAAATGTTGTCATGTTGTCATGTTAAATAAAATTTCTCTAAAAAAATTACGTTTCTCTCCATTTATTCTCTCCACGAACCACGTGTGCATTATCACAATTTGTTCGACGAACAAATTTTTTCGTTTTAATTGAAAAGAAAACGCGTGATAATATTATATCTAAAACCGCGTGAGAATAAAGGGATAAATGTAATCGCGTCCATTGATTTTCTTCATGCGTGACGCTCGTGAAACAGGCATTTCCTCGAGCACGCTCTTAACACTACGCGACTTTCCGCTACGATCGATTTCTGTTACAAGTCTCTAACCATCACACAGCTGAGCTGCTTAGGGGGCGGATTATCAACCAGGAGGTAAGGCACCTATAGCTATTCGAGGGCATAACATTTATTACCGGGTCAGGGTTAACCGTTAGGCGCGCCACACACGTCCAGCGCTCTGCAGCGTCACTCTAAAAATAGTTTCGCGAGCACTCCAGATATAAAACGCGACCACGTGTCCCGTCCACCGTACGCATATATGCATGTGCGTATAATACGCGTACGTTCTCTAAATGCGTTCGAAAAACCGACAAAAGGTTTATGCGAAAAGATCTACGGATTATATTGGCTTTTCAGAATTCCTATGCATTCGATTATTGGTATCTTGAGTGAATTGAGAGCGCAAGCTACTACTTGATTATGTGACAATGGCATGTATGTGTTCCTTGTATCTTATATTCACAATTAATTATACGCGTTGTACTTGAACCTGCGGATTGCATTGATAAATAAGTCGACATAAAAAAAGTAGAAATTTCATCAGAACAGATTTTGGTAGATATTGCAGCATTGAGAGCACAAACTATTTTCGTACATTTTACGCCGCATCTGCAGTGATGATGAAAACAAAGTCCAATTACAGGCACATGTCGCGTTTAAAAATATTGCACGTGCGTTGACGGGAATAAGGAATACGATCCACGTATTCTGCAAGAATCAGAAATTTCAATAAAAAAATAACAAAAGGAAAGAAACGTACATATCACGTGCAGGAATGACAACGACAGCATATAATTGCGCGATGTAATTGCGCACACGAAAGAACTCCGAATTTCTGCAGGATTGTAACGCGCGGCTCATTATGCGGATACACCTGACCTGAATCTATAATCGTAATAATGATCGTCACAATGAGGAGTAACCTACGTGTGCCACACGTCCCACTTGTGAACGAGGCGGTCCCGAATGTCAGCGCGACGATGTCTTATAACGGGCGGTGCAGCAGGAAATAATGATAGCGGCGTTTAAAAGCCGCAAGAAGTTATATGTGTGGAAGGCACGAAATGTCTTGGCAGGATATCGTGTGTAAACGTTAAGGCCGGAGAGATATCGTCTGATCTAGCTACACAATAAGTACAAGTCGAGACTTTTGAAATCGGTCTAATCGAGATACATAACACGTGCCGTAACGGCAGTTCGAAATTTCGTGATATTTTTTTTAACTTTTAAAATTTTCTCTAGAAATCTAACACGCATTCTCTGGGGTCGTTCTTATCGTCATCTTCTTATTCTTGTATATATCTATTTGTCTATTAATTAATAGCAATTGAGCGCAGCGGAACTTTCGTGAAATATCGAGCTTTCGAATTTCGAAGCAGTCCACTGGCTGTGGATTTTACGGGGAATTTTCGTACGAAAATCCGAACACGCGCTTGTGCATTGAGACAAGTCGAAGTAGAACGAATAAAATTGGAACATACAGCGTGTCGCGAGTCTGTTGTTGGCCTGACTCGGCGGTGGGATCGCGGGCTGCGGCGGCGGCTGTGAGCTCAGATCCTCGAAGTTTATGATTTGCAGGCAAATGTCGTCCACCTCGCTCCTTATTAGCGCTATCACCTCGCTGCAGAGGAACTTGGTTCCTAAAACAGGAAATTAGCAAGTCAGATACCCCTATCCGAAACGCCGGTTGTCTAACGCGCGTCCTTCGAGCTCTTATCATGTACATATAATGAATCTCGAGCGATTTGCTGTGCAAAACTTAATTTACTTGCAAAATAATCTGCGAATACAAGGGTCTCAACATTTGAAGACCTTAATTACTCACATACAGAAAAAAAATTCTTAAATCAAGATAGATATTCTCACATTTAAGCAAGAATATTACTGGACTGGAACAAAAGTTCGTAGCGTTTTTTAGCTCTATAATTTCTATATTTTAAAAATTTCTATATTTTACAAAATTAGTATGACAACATTTGATAGAGCAAAGTTTCAGCTTTCAGAATCTGTTTTACAAATTACGGTACAATGATTTTTAATGGAGTTATGAGCAATCAAAGTCAGAATCTCTGTTTAACTTAACTTGCGAATAACTTAAGAATAAAAAAATCGTAGGAACATTTGTAAAAAACGATTTTGTAGGGAAAACTTCAAGTTTTCACAATAGATAGTCAAAAATTTTCTCAAATTTAATTTGAGCACGTTACAAACCAACAAAGTGAGAAGAAAATTTTCCATCTTTTTCAGCTCATAATTTTCTGTAAAAATTACCAAACTCACATAAACTTAAAAAATATGATAAGCTGAAAGTAGAGATTTCAAGCTTTAAAATCCTTTTTCTAAAATTTAAATTTCATTCATTTCTGACGAAAATATTGTATATACAATTTTAAGCTAAAAAAACGTTACGAACTTTTGTTCCAGCCCAATATAATCTTCTTAGAAAGATTTGAATCTTGATGTGATTGAATTTGTATTGATGCAAGCAAAAGTAACACAAATTTCGAATCAAGATTAAAATTTTTCTAAAAAAAATTATAATATTCTTGCTTACATATGAGACTGATTTATCTTGATTTAACACTAATTTTTTTTCTGTGCACAAATCTTCAAAATCTTAAAAATATGAAGTTCAACACATCCAAAAGAGATAGTATTTTAAATTAACTCTTATGCCCATTTCTATCACTAGATTAACTTTCATTTTGATTTAGCTTATTTTTGATCCTTTACTAGTTCTATAAAAAAAAGTAAACAGAGAACAAAGTTAATCTACATTGATAGACATAAACATTAATATATGTTCTTTTGACATAAACTGGCGTATAAGCATCTTAGACTGGTCGAAGTGATACTGGAGTGCTATACATGCAAGTTTCATCTGCACTCGATAACTCAAGTTTTCGACGGCACATCGAAATCGCATCGATGGCACTTTGATGCGTGTCAAGGACTATCGCGTTGCGGCCGTAAAATTCGGAAATATTGAGCAGTGAATCAAAAGTACAAACCGCCGGGGAAATTCATGCCGGGGCACGTACAAAGCGCCGTAACCTATTCGCGCGACGCGATAAATATCACAGATTGACGTTTACTGGATGTCTCTTAGACACCGATGCGCAAATTGTGCATCGGCGACGATATTTCATTTGCAAATGGGCACGTGGGAAGACAAAAGAGCCGATGTAAAATTTCGAAACTTGCCATAAAAGTCTCTGGGTCGTGTCCAAATAGTTGTCCCGACCTAGCAACGCATATCCTCGTAAAGCCTAGATTGCAGCCACATAAAAGTGTGTTAAGTTGCCCGACATAAGGCCATAACAACTTCGTTACATCAGATCGCGTAAAGAAGTGCAACGCGGAGCTTATCGCGGCCCATTGCAAATACTGCCTGGTAAAAAAAGAAAAAAAAATCGTATGTTTTATCTTTGACATTAGCCACGAGGAATATAAACACGCGACACCTACTTCCTACAAGCGTCAATTTAGTTTCCTGCTGCGTAATTAAATCAAAAAATTATCATATCAAGGTTGGAATTTTATCATTTCCATCTTACGTCAGTTTCCACGAGGCAGGCTCACCTTGGCTAATTGTAAAAGTCAACGCAAGTCGTGACAATCAAAGAATCAGACAGATAAGATATCAGAAGAGTGTAAATTTCTGCTAGGAGTTCAGCTTCAATTAGAAAAGTCAGCAGCCTTGTACAGAAAGGATAATAATTTCGCGCATAAAACGCTAACAAGATTCATTCGAAGTAGTTCGCGAACTAATTAGCGGCGACGTTTACGTGTCAGGGCACCTTGGACGAGATTCAGAGGGCATCGGCGAAAGAAAAGTATGTCCCGCGTGAAAATGCGCTCACCCAGAAACCGAGCCAAGATTGCCACTTGGATATTCCATAACGAACGTCATTCCGCGTGCAGCGTCAACATTTCTGATAAGATCCACATGTCCTATCGGATTACACAAGACGTCGGTTTGACTTCGTGGTACCACAATAGAACGCATGTTTTTCAACGCCTTGATCAAACGATCGTTTCTTGCATCTCGATCGATGTCACGGCCAAGGCTGTGTGTGTGTGCGCCAATATATTTTTACTTTCTGCATACAGTTATATTTTATCTTGCGCAATGTGAAAAGAACTAAGATTACTTTTCAACTTTTCAACTTTCGCGGAATGACGACACCTTAGAATCACGTAATGCGTTCTTAACCCTAATTGGTATTTGCGGGTCCGGACATTTTGTTCGGATCCACTGAACCCGTAAATATTTTTTACACAATCTTACATAATTTTAAGTTAATTATAATCTTATTCCTCGGATTTTGACCTTTAAAATGGAAAGAAAAAAATTGTTCTTGTTAGCTTTAGTTTTATTTTAGTACACTAGACTCGCGAATACCAGTTAAGGAAGTTTCGGAGTGAGAAAAATGATTTGATTATACCAACAAGATGTCTGAGAGCAGAATATATTTTTGGTGAAAGCAGAATTTTTTATTATGATAGAATTCAATATTTTATAACTAGATTAGAACGTTTGATACACTTAACTATAAGAATTTGATTATTATTTTCCATTTAAATCTATAAAATCTTTTAGTTATATTTACTAGACGATCTTCACGAGCAGTACGCGGCACCGCCGCTATTTTCGTAAATAAAAAACCACACAGGATAGAATAAAAACCGCATTATGATAACTTTCACCGATAATAAGATGGTTCCTTGATTATGAGTTCCCAAAATTGTTTAAAGACAAAAATAAATAAAAAATGTATTTTGTTTGACAATACAGTTTTTTAGTTCTGTACAAAAATTAATTCAGGACTGATAATTTCTGGAAATTATATTCAGGTGCCAAGATGTAATATCTAAAATATTATGAAACACCAAATCTTATGTCTCCCAGTAACATTAACTAAATGCACATTAATTATTCGTCACGATTAGCTTAATTATCAAGAAATTCTGGTATATTTAACACGAATAAATTATTCAAATTTATCTGATAATTGCTACAAGAATTCTGGTTCGTCCATTTTCAAACAGACATACTGGTTGAATCTATCAGATTTTTAATTAATGCAACCAGTTTTTTTTTTTTCAATGTACCAACTAGAATTAATAAAACACATTATTTCCTGGAAATATACATCTTTCTTTCATATTATTTCTATATCTCTTTAATCCGACCTGGATCTCTCTAACTAAATTAGCTAAGACATTCCAAACAAGCGCTCCATTTCCTTCGCAAGCCTCAGTCGTTAATTTCGCAGTTTGCGCCTCGCGTATTGTTAACTCTTAAAGCGACCGTGTGGTTTCTTCAACGTCACGATAAGCTGTCCTATCGATCCGCATTTCTTTCTCGCTCTCGGTTTCTCTCTGTCTCTGGTGTGGAATCACGCACGTCACGACTGGTCACGCATAGCTGGTTTTTTAAGTCCGATTGAAATGCAAGTGAATCGTTTCCGAATGCGCGCGACTCGTGAATTCCAAGCACGAAGCAAGAAAAAGCACGTGCTACTCCGATATATTTTCTAGGGATAACGATTTTATATTCTTAGAAAAAATGCAGTCACACGAAACTTACAAATAAATTACAAAACTGGATTAAGCCATTTCTCTTCCATTCTTTGTGACATACTCTCTGAAATTTAATGTTAAAATAATTTTTTTTTCGTTTTCTTTGTTCCATGTAATGTGCACAATTATCTAATTATAAAATAATTACATATTCTGATCCAAATTTAATTATATCTTTTTATCTCTCTCGAACTTATTAGTCTTTCACTTTTTAATAATCATTTGCTGTATATTTCATTAAAATATATTATATTTTCACTCTATATTTCATTAAGAAAGAAACAAGATTGTGCATTCGATCAGAAAGCACAAGAGCCAATTAACAAAGGATTACACTTGCTGGTTTGTAATATCGTTATTCTATATTTATTAACGCAGAAATAACAAAAACATGCTACTCAAAATTTCAATGTACTCTATTTCTATTTCGTTCTATAAATAATTCTAATAAAGCAACATTAGCTTTACAGTCTCGAGTCGATTTTCGTGAATGAAGAGAAGAGTTATATCGAATTTACATCGTTATCTCGCTAAAAGCGGTTTTTACTAACGTTATTTTGCTTTAAGTTTAATTTTAGGTATTGTTTCTCAAAAATTTTTGTTGCTAAAGATCATTTCTGCGAGGATTTTTCTAGTTAGAAAAAAATGCGGGACCCGAATAAAAGTTGACGTGCGAAGTTTTTCAGCCGGATGATACCACCAAAAAGGTTTAAACGATATCATTGGGAACAGCGTTTCCCACTTCAGCGCGTCCGATAAGGCCAGAAATGGATGTTCTATCTCTGCGCGCTTCCGGCCCGAATGATCACTCGGCGAGCATTAAAGATCTAGAAGCGCGAAAAGAGAAAAAGAACAAAGAAAAAAAGAAGCACAGCGGAGATACCGCAGCAGTTCGTTTTATGGGGATGATGTTTTGAAAACACGCGCACTCGTAAAACTGGCAGTAAAAGCGGCCGTTTCATTGCGGGCGTGCGTCCCGTGCGCGGAGTAAATTTTTGTGAAACAGAGTGTGCAAATTTTGTAACATGACATCCAGCCGCTAATTCGGACATCACAAAATTTTACGCTTCCGAAAAAATCATTAAAATTTTTCTGAAGCTAGGATATCCCACGGTGGGAAAAAAACGGTTAAAAAAAAGACGCTAAAAGAATATTCGCTATTGACTTGGATATTTTTATACACATAATAGAAAACATTTTATATATTTATATTAAAAATTGATCCTTGTTTAATTTTTAATATATCCAAGTGTTAATTTAATGTAATGCGATTATTATTTAAATATTTATTATTAAAGTGATATTCAATATTTCTTAATGTTATAACGCAATAATGACACAATTTATGAGTAAGTGGACAAGTAACATAATACTGTTATAATAATTTAAAAATGTAAATAAGATAAATGAACATTATGAAGATATTTCACAAACAACGGAATTTCTCTACTCTGCGACTTAGGCGTAACGAATTTGATTATATGTTTCTAATTTATAATATGTAGGGCGTTTCTCTGAGGATGACCCAATCGAAGTTGAAAACGTTATGATTGATTGTTTGTTTTTAAGTTCGAAGAATTATAAACATCCATAATACAATAAAATTATAAGTTGCTACAGACATCCAGCAAGGCTCATTGCTCGTTCTTTTAAGTAATTGATTTTTAATCTTCTGAGCCATTATATATTCTATTAATAAATGAATTAATTTAACATGTTAATTTAACATATTATAAATATTAATTTTACAGAAAAAATACTTCCACAATTAGTTTTCAAATTGTGTCAGTATTATATTTTCTGTGTCAATTTTTTGCATATTTGTGTTATTTTTGACATATTCATCTTGTGTTAAAATAACACAAAAATTTGTGGTGGATCGTTAAATTTAACACAAATTTTCCAACTGTGTACACGGAAAGAATGATTTTGCCGAAATAGCTAAAAATTTAGTTAAATACAAATAAATCTGAAAATAATTTTGTCATTATGCTTGAATTTCCTACATAATTATTTTGATGATCCAACAATTTATTATCAAATTATTTTCAGATCTGTATCTAACTAAATTTTTAGATACTTCAGCAAAACCGTTCTTTCCGTGTATAAATCGTAAATATAACAATAAATAAAATTGTAGAGAGTGATAAATTTTAAATACCCTCGAAGATATAATTAAGTTTATGAAAAAGTATAAATTTTAACTACACAGAAAGAACAATTTTGCTGAAGTATCTAAAAACTTAGCTAGAATGTAGAAAAATCAGGCATGACTGCAAAAAGTTTTGACATTCCAGAACTAGTTTGAGCATCTTACATTATGATGATCTAATAAAATTATTTTCAGATCTGTATCTAGCTAAGTTTTTAGATATCAACAAAACTATTCTTTCCGCGTAGATGCGCTCTAGAGATGTAACTGTGCAAGATGTAACTTCGCTTAAACATGAAATATGCATTACCGGTCACTATCGTCAATTCGATGGAATTAATATACGGCATGACATAATTCCCGGAGCGATCGTAAAAGCCATCCGTAGCAAATTGCCATTGACGGATTAATGCGTGTTCCGGTACGACGTATCGCGTTGAAACGTGAAGCGGAAATTACGGACGGTTGTACAATAATCATCGACAAAATAGGGAACAGATCAAAGTTATTTACGTATCGATCCTCCTTTAATTATTTATGAAAAGCTCATAGGTATTAATAAAATGTTCAGAATAAACGGCAACTTGAATCTTGAGAAAGAGCACGAAAAGAACGATTTTGCTAAGGGATCTAAAATTTTGTTGGATACAGATCTGGAAATAATTTTGTTGGACCATCAAAAGAATTTTGTTGGAACATAAAAAATAATAAGCGATGCTGTAAAAAATTCTTTCCATGAGAGAATGCGTTTTTTACTCTTTACAGAATTTTCTTTGATATATAATTACAATAGTTACTAGCCTGTTTATTGTACATTGCCGGAACTTCAAAAATTCTTAACTTATAAAGACAATGCACAAAGTTTTAGGAAATCGATATGAATGCGAGAGGAGCAGTCGGTAGGAAGGCAACGAAAGTCGAGAGAACAAAGCGCGGATTTTAAGGGAATTTTCACCGAGATACGCAAGGTAATTCACGGGGAGAACGAAGAGAGTTTCTCGCTGTCCGGATGAAAGTTCGGGAGCGCAATTTCTGAGATCGCGTGCGTTCTGGTCGTGGAATGATGAACATCGAAGAACATTCGCTTTGTTCCGCCCGAGTGATCGCGTTAAGTCCTTGTGATACATCTTTCAGACCCACAAAAAGAACCCGTCCTGGAACCGACAGTTAAGCGAGAGAGCTTGGAGGATACGGAAGGGAAGGCGCGGAAAGGGATGCGTCATCGAGGGTGAACGCACCCACGACCTATTCAGTATCGTCGACGAAAAGGGGATGAGAGTGATATCGAATGCCGAAGAGATAAAGGGGATCCCGTCTTCGGCACTCGAAAATCCGTTAATCCATCCAATAAAACATCGTCGTTCATCGGTAAGAAGGATCGACGGTTGTTTGCAAAATAATTTTCAAACTTTGGTTCGTTAGACTTGTTGGAAAAGAAAGAAGAATTACGCGTTCAATCTTCAGAGATTGTCTTCGATCGAAATTACACGGGAAATCTACAGATGCGACCTTCCGTTTCAAGCAGAGAAGGACACGAGGGACGGATTTTATTAAAAGGGGCACGAAATTTTACAAAGCACAACTGCCGTTGAGAGATTATTTCGGATCGTTCTCTTCTTCTCGCGGCGAGGAAATAGCGGGTTGATTTATAGAAGTGTCGCGCGTTCGTGTTTCACGCCGTTTGAAATAGCCGGCCGGTCGTAGCGAAACGTCAGGCGGAATTTGCGCGGCGCATTAGCTCAAAGAAGCGGACAAATTTCTCGCGTAGCGTCGAGCTGTCGCGATGCGCATCGATTTATTTCCGTGAACGCCGGCTAATTCACGTGCCCGCGCCGCCGGTAATTTACAGCCCTAGAGAAGCACACGGTGGCTTTCCAGCTAATATTAGAGTGACGGTACGCGCGCGCATGACTGTAACAGTTTCGCGATGTCCACGGGCCTCGTGCGGAAAGAGAAGAGTCCAGTAGTCTCTATTTCGAGCTTTGACTCTGTAAGTATGGACCGCCAGTAGCTTCACACTTGTCAAAAAGTGGCGACATCACTAACCAAGAACTAAAAATTAGATATAGTTTGTGCACATTCGATAGCACTATCTGGAAAATCTGTGTGTGAAAAAACCAAATCGTGTTCCTTAAATAAAAATATCAATATGCCCGGTTATTGTTACGTGAAAAATTGTAATAGCTAAATAAATAATAAATAAAGAACGAATGGATAAAACCATAAGCTTTTTTAGGTACGTTAGAAATTAACTTAAAAATTTAGTTATTCTACATACATATATATAATGTAAGAGTTAATATAATATTAATAAACAATAATGGAAACAGATAAGCTGCTCATAAATAAGCATATTATTATCTATTATATATATTTTGTAATTTTCTGATTATATAGAATAGAAAGGTACGAATGAATAATAGCAATATCTACATTAAATAAATAAGTAATTAATAATATACCGAAGACTGTAAGCATTAGCCAAAAGCATATTATGTTTTTATACTCTTATTAAAAATAAAGATTATAAAGACATAATATAAAATAATATTTGATAAAGATACATAAAGATAGCTAATTTGAATTTCGCGCGAATTACGATTAACTAAAAACCGTTAGTAATTCTTTATATTAATTTAAAGAATTCGGCAATAAGATATTAAATGCACCTGTTTAATAAAAACATGGTCTTTTGAAAATAATTTAAGAATTTTTCTGCCCTATGAAGATAAGATTTTAAATGGCTGCAGTAAATTGACTGTACAAAGGTAGCATAATCAATTATTTTTTAAATGAAAACTTGCATGAATGGATAAATGAAATTTGAGCTGTTTCAAGTTAAAAGATTAAATTTATTTATTAAGTTAAAATTCTTAAATGAAATTATGGGACGAGAAAATCCTGTTCTCTGGGAACACTTCTCGTTTGATTTTGATATATAGGATATGCAAACTATCGGCAGTCCATACTTATAATCAAAGAGAGTACCTCACGTAGACAGTAATAAACTCCCGTTGATATTTATGTACATCGTTTTCATCGGCACTTTCATTGCAGCCGACAGCATTGTTGTTTTACGACGCCAAATATTACTAATAAAGGATTCCCTCTCGACTCAAATAGGCTATAAGCGCTACTCGTTTCACAGCATATTACGTCTTTCCTCGATCGGGAGGTGAATGCAACCTGCCTATAGCTATATGCCGGCAGTGTTGTTCCCCTATATTGTGCCCAGTGTAATAAAATAAAACCTACATTCTTCGAAATTCTTTACGTCACATTCAATTTGTTCTAAATCTAGTAATTAATTCAGAATGTGGCCTTCCCTCCAGTTGCAATATTAATAATCGACGTAAATAGAATTCGTAAAAAAAGATCTGTCCAGCATCGATATGCTTCGAATTAGTTGCTTATCCAGGAAGCAGCTATTGAGCGAGAACAAGGAAATATATACAGACCGACAAAGAAGCGCGCAGAGAGACGGATATTTACGGTTATCAGCAAGCGCGTAAAATAGGCAAGCCTGCGGAACAATAGTCCTGGCTGACGGCCAAACATATCTCCGGCGTTCCCAGCCGGTCCCGGTGCGCGGTGTAGGAAGAAACAGCCAGAATTTGATAATACGCAGCGAGGCGAAGATAGCGAAATGAGTTTCTAAATTTGCGACGCGGCAAAACCGACCGCGGCCGCTATAAATAAGCATCCCCGATCCCCTCTTTATCGGGACGTTACCGCGCTCCAAAAATAAGTACGAGTCCACGCTTAATCCGCAAGACTAATTTACACATGGCCCTTCCTGATCCAGCTTCCTCGAGCTCGCACGCTGACCTTGCGACCGCCCAAATCGCCGAACAGGTGATCGCTGATCCATTGATCTTTCCTTAACCATTCAGAAGCTTAACGGTATTCTATTAATCTCTGGCAAATGTTTTCCCTCCCGTTTATTCTTCATCAATATTCTACATGATTCATCATAAATTCTCGATCTGAGAATTAGAGAAAAACAACTATGGGTTTTAAGAAGCTTTATTGCGTGTTTTAAATTAATTACAGATAAGCGCAAAACAAACGTTTATCTGTTGGCGATTCACGAACAGGTTGCATAAACTTTCTATAATTAATCTTTCAATTTTTCTTTTTTGTGTGTGTGTGTGTGTGTGGGGGGGGGAGGCGAGTGGGTGTGTACGCGCGCGCGCGTGTGTAATATTGTAATGAATGACAAGCAACTTTTCCTATTGGATGAACAGAAAAAACAAGACTCCAAGTAGAACAATACCATGCGTTTCATGACGATGGATAGTCAGTCGGATACCGCAGTACAAGCGAGTTAATAGGTTAACTGCTACCTCCAATTGATCGATGACGCTGTTGCCACCGTGACGTCACGGAGAGTGCAATGCCCTTGTGACGTGGCATCGTGCGGTGCAGGCCAAGCGATGCACAGAAATAACGCATGATCTCTTTCCCTCTTTCTACCCCTCTCTGGCTCGTTTCTCCTCGTTTACCTTATTTCCCTTTCCTTTTTATCTGCTGTCTCCTTTTCACTCTAGCTTTCACTCTCTTCTTCATGTTCGTTCTTCTTTCCAAACTGTGCTTTCGCGCGAGCTCGAGTACACTTGCCAGAAATGGCCGTGTAATCAGCGACCCTGTCATCATAAGAGATGAAATTCGGTAGTCGATAGGCATCCCGGAAGGGAGGGCTCTCTGTCTCTCTTTCTCTTTCTTGTTAATCGATTCTAATTACATGCGGAACCCCTCGCGCATTTTGCCGGAAAGATATTTCCGTCTACCTGCGGCCAGGGTTAGAACTTAGATTAGGCGATCTAATCATATCCCAGGAATGTAACAATTTTGGAGCACGAGTCTTAGAGGTCGGATATAATGCAAATGCTGATTCCGCTTGACCCGCATTCACGCCAAAACGTTCATATAGAGTATAGAGAGATTGATATAACAGAACGGCGTTCTAAACGACGAAATGCGGTCATTGACTTTACGATAGAAATGGATACGTGTTAACAATCGATTTCTGTAGTATATTCGTATTATCGAGCACATATGCACTGTTAGAAAATTTATGTTAAATTTAAAAATTGTGTTAAATTTACATTTCACGTGTCCCAAATGGTCCACTCAAATTATTATGTTATTTTGACATAAGATGAATATATTAGAATGTAACACAAGCATTATGTAAAAATTAATACAAAAAATGTAACACTTTGACACAATTTGTGGAAACATATTTCTTTAGTAAAATTAACATTTATATTATGTTATTTTTATTAAATTAACACGAACATTCATCTTTGATCATTTATTTTAGAATTTATGTGTTTTTAAATTATATTATTTTTATGTTATTTGTTCATTTACTTGTTACATAAATTATGTTATTTTTACACTAAGAAATATCAATTTAACATCAAATATAACAACATAATCACATTATGTTAAATTAACACTCGGATATGTTAAAAATTCAACACAAAAATTTTAACAAGGATCGTTTTAACACAAAAACAAAATGTTTTTTACTGTGTATTTATAAACATGTGTATATTTCATTTCTATCGATCTTTGTCATGTCATTTCCAATGTCTCATAAGGAAAGCGAAGGTAAAATCCATTTACAAGTAAATAAAGAACGATATTCGATCGTTTGTTCGCTCTATAAAATTATAATATTAATGCGACTTGTTCTCTCGAGGACTGAGAGAATTGTTTACCGAGCTAGAGTTATGTTAGTTACCATCTAGTGGGCAAATAAATATCGTATTAAACTTCCATTTCTTGTGAACAAATCGATTCCTGCGAAACAGGACACGATTCGCCATCCAGATTCTCCAATTTCTCGTTACTTTTGACCTTACGGAGAGTTAATCCTGCCGGCAGCTACTTCCGAGAATATTTTGAAAGTAGCGGACGATGTGCTCTTGCTAACAATAAGACTAATTTCGCTGGTGCCTTTGAAAGCGCGCGCGTGTGGCCTCTTTTCACTCGAATGAAAGGTAGGCGTCCGGTCACCTCAGAAATAACGTCTTTAGACGATTGTCAGCGCGAACGAGCTTCTTCCTAGACGCAAACTAGCATAATACCCGAGAAACAGTAATTTCCCGCTTATGAAAAAGGCGATGGAGTTAAAACGCGACGGTGGAACTAAATGCAACATTTCGGGACTGATGAAGGTGACACAGTAGAAAAATGTGAGTTCGATATTTTCCCGACTAGCTTTAGCAGCTGTTCGTGAAATATTCAAACATTATCGGATGCTCGATTCTCGGTCGGATAATGTTACAAATCGGATAATATTAAGCCTCGGATGAAGTTTTAATATTTTAAATTATATGTTTCATATATGCATATTATAATATCGATTATTAATGTACGAATGAAAAATATATGAAATATTATATATGAAATATTTATTTCCTTTTTATATCAATAGGCGACAATTTTGAACATGGTACGGCATTTTCAGAGAACATTATTCAATGTAATGAAATAATAATAAAATCGCACTTTCATTTCAAGTGAAGTCTGATGAAAAATGCTGAGCAATATTCATCATAGCAGGAAACGAGGTATTTTACACTCATTGTCATTTCCTTATAGACGATGAAATATATTTCTTACGCGCCGCTGATTGATTCGAATTAAAGAGAAACGCGCATTAAATTTTTCAGGCAGTCGATTCGGAATTGTAGACGACAACATGAGAAAAATATTAGAGCGCTGCCGAGAGTCGAACCTAAGGTTTTCCCTCTTCTCAACTACTCTACTATCAAGCCATTTTCGATACTCTTCTGTATGTTTCATCTACGTATTTTACGAAATTAAATAGGATATAGAAAAAAATCGTAAACGAGATTTCGAGGATCTCCTTCGATACTCCGAAAAAGTTACGAAGTTACGAGAATGATGCCGGAATTCTGTCAATTCAGAGATCGCGCGAATTTCCATGAAACTTGCTTCCTTGAAAAAGTTTCTGTAAATCACAAGAACGATGAGGAAGCTCGATTTTAAGAAAAATCTATTCTATCACATAGAGTATATTCTCGAGAATATCTCGAATGACAAGATTCGAGAAATTGAGATTTTCTGTCGAGGTCGAGCAATGATATTTTCGAGATGCTCGATGTCGAATATTAATTACACGTTTTTCTAAATGTTAAAAATATAAAGAGAAGTAGCCTTGACCTTCCCAAATGGATGTATAAATACAGAAAGTCTGTGGGCGCCGAGAAAACTGTCAGAATATCAGGTAGACAAATAGAATTAGAACTGACTTATGAAATCGGTGAGAGAGAATGAACTAAATGGTTTATTTTGACTATAATTTCCCATGCGACGTATTATATGCATTTTATTGTTAATCGCACTTAGAATGCTCGAAGGAGTTACGTGATTTAGATAATCTAATTTAATTGAGAAGGGAAGACAGAGATTAAATAAAGTTGCCGACGTTAGAATTCGCTAAACGAGATCGCGCAAAAAAAAAAGATCTAATTTTATTTTCACGAGATAATGGCCGATGCGGGAAAACGTGATGAAAACGGTAATTCTAGGATATGAATATAACGAGGGACATAATATTAATTATAAGAGCAAGTAAACTAAACCTACAATTTCATGGGGATCACTTCTTGTTCCTCTTCCGGATTCTCCGCGTCGCAGCTCATCTCTCGCTCTTATTCGCGTCAATTCCCAGTGGAATTTAGCGAAGCCTCGCATGAACAGGTCGGAAATCGATTTTGCGAGAATGGCGGAATCTCTATAGCGGTCGGAGGACGAATGAGTCTCTTGTTGGGAACGCGATCGAGCTTACGGCTATTTTTCTCGCCTTATCTCTCTCTCTCTCTCTCTCTCTTTCTTTACTGGCGTGATATAAAAGATTCACAAGTGGATCCTGTGCTATTCGCATCACGTTGTTCTCCCAAGATGCCGAAATTGCAGTTACAATGCAATACGCGACATGCGTAAAAATTCAACAGGTAATATTTGCACTGCGGAAGAATCTTCATCGATCGCAGCAATGCGTATAATGATGTGTGACCCAATTAAAACAAACATATTTTTGCTTTAACTCTTAAACCCCACCTGGAGTCCATGAAACCCCAACAAAAATTTGAGCGCATTTTAAATAAGAAAAATCTCTTAATTCATGATTTTTTTTACATATTATAACAAAAAATTCAGCTTCGAAAAATAAGATTATTGATTCAGCATACTTTGAAGAGTATCTATGATTTTTTTTCAAGACGAAAAAATGAATAGAGTAATTTCTAGAAGCTTTTAAAAGAAACTGGGATCCAGTAGACCCCTAGTGGGGTATATGTCATGGGGTGAAGTGTGGGGAATAAGGGTTAAATAGCATATAAATTTCTCTAATCATAAAATTACAGTTTTTTCATGATTATGATATGCCTTAGTATGTACACCTTACGATGTACAATTAAATACGTACATCGATAGATTTCAAGTGTAGTAGTAAAACCAGCAATAGCTCAGACACAATAACACTGAAGAGATAGCTAAAAAGACAGTGTTAAAATTTTACAATGTGTGACGCGCAAATTTTATCCAACGGTGTCGCTGATATCGAAAACTGTTCGCGAGAAATTTATTAAAAATTTATTTATCAGACAAGTAAGATAATGAAGTGAAATTGCGCAATCAATAACATCGGTGCTTTTTGATTTTTCGAAATGATGACGAAATTTAGAAAAGATATGTAATTTTCTATCCAATCATCTACAAAATTTCGCATGATGAAGAACTAAAATTGCAACGCTGGAATAAAATCTCACATTACTCATATTTTAGGTAACTAATATTATTATCGCCATATGCAATAATCAGATTTTCAATTTTACGTTGCGTAATTTAATTTTTTAATAAAACTTTATAACATCTTTTATTGCGATTCATGAACAATTGAGTATAATTGTTTTCTCTTTCTCTCTCCTCTCTCTCTCTCTCTTATATGGAAAAATCTTTTGCTGAAAGATCTAAAATTTTAGGATAGCTGGATACAAATTAGAAAAATAATTTCGTTGAACTATCAAAATAATTATATAGAACGTTCAAACTAATTGTTAGAATATCAAAATTTGTGCAGCATTGCTTATTATTTTTAAAGTTCCAACAAAATTATTTCAATAGTTCAACAATTTTCAATCTGTATCCAGCAAAATTTTAGATCCCTCAGCAAAATCCTTCTTTCGTGTAGCATTCTGAGGACTGCAAGTTACAGTAGCGAACGAAAAGTTGCGTAAATTCGTTATTTATATACTTGCACCACATTGTGCACCACAATGTCAACTAGAACGGTTTCTTCGTCATTGTAATTCGCGTATTATGTAACTTAGTGGATTCCGCTTTTTAGTAACTATAAAAATTCATAATTGTAAAACTCGGTCACCGCAATTTCATTCGGTACACCGTTGCAGCGTTCGGCCACCGCTTTGTTCTAGCATCGGATCCACCATTTTACGCGAACAAAACTACGCGAATGTTCTCTCGACGCACCGAAAGCTGCAAACTCGATCAACAGGATCGCTAACGCGTCAAAGGCGTTCGCCAACCGCGACGAAGATCCCCTTCTCTCGCGAAAGAAATTCAAACGCACACGCAAAAGCTCGGTTCGCCGCCACCGCGGAGACTGCAAGCTCGTATCTCAGGCGTTGCCGTGCTCGCTGGCCGCTTTCCCCGGAGCTTACGATGGAGCTTTCGAAATCGAGCTGTGAGTACGGCCTCGGTCCAACAAGAGCCGATCGACCGGCCATGGCGCAAATACCAGTCGCCGGGTCGTTGTCCTGTGACGCCACAGGGAGCTTTGTAGTTCGCACCGAGCTTGCAGCCATCGCCACTGCTGATGGCATAGAGTGGGAGGGGAGGAGGATAGATGGGAGCGGTGGGTGTCATGACGTCACATATGGTAGACGCCACTGGTGGTCCAAATACACGTGGAAGGGGTGAGTTCGTGTGCCGTTCCGTGATGTCATTGACTAAACGACGTCGTGTACGTGTAAGAGAGGGAGAAGGGGGAGGGAGAAGAAGAGAGAGAGAAAAAGAGAAGAACGGACACGTGAAAAGAAGTGACAGAAGGAGAGGGCAGGTGTTTTAGAAACAAGAGAAGGGGGTGGAATACGAGCACGGGGCTATTCTTGGACACCTCAAAACACTGTCCTCGCGGCCGCATTGCGTAACTATGTGGGAGAGCTTTTCTGAAGGAGGCGTTCGCGAAATGGCCATCGCAAAAGAGGAAAGGCGAACGGAAGAGAGCAAGCGGCGCGAAGAGAGAATTTGAGAATTGATTGAGAATTGAGAATTTTATGTAACTAAAGAGTTTAATTAAACCATGTTGCGTAAATATGTAATATTAATGTGCATGATATTCGATTCAAATTATATTTAAACGCATTTAAATCTTTCTTTTTTTTTCACATACTTCGAATGGGCGAAATAAATTATAACAACAAAATCTTGAATTTGAAGTCAATATTCTCTGAAGAAAAAATTCGAGATGCTGGAATAGTATTATAAGTTCATATTATAAGATCTGAAAATTTAACTAAGATCTGAGAATGATATTGAAAAATATGATAAAATTAACAAGTGGTTTTCAGAAATTATAAGCTAATTCTATAATCGATATTTGTCTATCAAGTTTTCTTGTTAAAATGAAATCGATTTGTCGGGAATGTCTCTTTATTCCTGACAGTTTGCTCCATTAAACGCGAAAGTGTTAGTGTTAATGAACGAGCGTTATCATTTCTGCGACAGGATAATTGATATACGCTCACTCTTATCTACCTGCAATTTTCACAGCCCATTAATCGTCCTTTCAATTTAGATTATAATTTTTTTCTCCTTGCAGTATTATTCACGTGATACGTAAAAACAAGTCGGCCGACAACTACCAATTATATTTTCGTCACAGATTTATTACAATGGCAATTTATCTGTTCGCGTACTATGTCATTTTATTATTTATCTCAATTATTATTGCTGAAAAAAGTATAGTGGCGTTGCGATATCATGTGGCAATGCCTTCATAAATTATCGTTCTTATTTTTAATAATAAACCTTTGTGTCACTTAATGAACTTGTTATAAATATAAATATATAAATATAATTGTTTTGAAATATATTTTAATTTATATATTATACCCCTTTAAATTACATACTTTTCTTTTAGAATTACCACACAGATTTATTTTTCGAAGCCTTATACTTTGTAACTGTCAACGTTACATTTCGATTGTTGAAGTTTCGCATAATTAGCAAATTGCAGCTCTATCCAATGCATGTCGCAATTGTAGTTCGAAACTTGACAGTCCATTGATTAATTTTCCATGCTGGTAAGTGTACCAACGTAGGTAGAGCCTCGTGCAAGGCCGCGTGTCAGAAAGTTCATGTTGCGTTAATTCTCACGAAGACACGCGTTTTCTATGTTTCATAAATCGATTTTCTCCGGCGAAACATAGAATGCAAAACGATCGATGCAACAAGCAATAGCAACTTCAACAATAGTCCGTCCACTACGCAGTACAATTTATCTAATCTTGATAAGAAAAAATATTGGGAGGATAGTCTTATTTACATCGTAAATGTCACGAATAATGTATATCAAAATAATTTCATAACTGAACGTAGAGTTCGTGGAAAATTGCCTACATCGATGATGCGTCAGTCTACATTTGTAGTGGCTTCTAAGAGCACACTATCGTGTGCTTTTCTTCGACTTGCGAAGTGGCCATCAACGTTATGTGATGCACGGCGCTCCGAGAAGAGCGTGAGTTTGTTATTTCAACAAAGAGTGGAATCACTGTGGTGCATGTAACTATCCATGATCTTCTATGTTAACACTCGCGGTGTTTTGCCATGGAAAGTCACCGCAGGTTTTCTTAGTAACAATCCCTCGCGCTTTTCGTTTCATTGATGCTCTTATGTAGTAAGGTTTAATTAAGCCCTTTAATTAACGCGTCTCGCAGTGGAGCAGAGTGCTTGTCTTATGCACGAGAGAAGGGCGGAAAAGTGGATGAACTTTTTGTTCTGCTGCAGCATCAGCACGGCGCGGAGGAGCACGAAAGAAGATGAAAACAGAATGAGAATGTATTCGTGCAACTTGCGCTGCCATTAATTGATGCGATTACGTGCCTCGTTAGCTAATTGTTGACGGACGATTAAATACATACGTAATCGTATTATCTACGTACGATTGCCACATTTAATTCATCGCATATTTGCATATATTTTTTACGATGAAAGGCTATTAGTTTGTTGATTTCGTTCGTAGACTAAAATGTTTATTTATTTATTTTTTTATAAAAGAAAACATTTTATTTGAAATCTTGGAAGTTAAACTAACTATTAAACCTACACGAAGCCACCCAAGTGGGAGGTTCTGCACTATGACTATGATAAATTATACAGTGGTAACTATTGATTTCACCGCGGCTAAGGTCAGACACTACGGTAAAATCGAGTTCGAAAAGTAACCACTGGTCAGCGAACAAATTCAATCTTTCTGCTCTAAATAGCGGAACTCTTGTTACGTCGTCTTACTTCTTAAGAAACATCATTATTAATTTATTTCAAAGGAACAAATCTCCAGACGAAAACTTCGATTTGATGCAACCGAAAAATTGATATAAAATTAAGAAATGCAGCATTTTTTGAAACACGCATAAATAACGTATATCAATTATGAAATGAGAAAGATATTGGTTCATCGGTGTGATTTGAGCTTAAAATTTAATCTTATCTTCATGCCCGTATAAATTTTTAATATCTATTTTAGAAGAAAGATCCAGGACAAAAGATGGCGGATGAAAGATGCTTACTACGCTAGCGACTTTCTTGCTAGCGGCCGATAAATCTTTACATACGGCAACGTTATATGCGTTATATTGATTTATTTCCGCCAGCAATAACCGTAAAGTTAGCACGACACTTCGTGCAGATGTTTATCTCGGCTGTTACGACGGAAATGGCAAGACGTTCTCGCGACGTTATTCGGTAGACGGGAAAAATGTTTCCCGTGCTATTAAAAGTTTCCTTAAGACGACAAAAAATTGAAAATATTCGTAGTTTCGTTTCATAGAAACGATTTCTTTTTTTCTGCGAAACTAAGTTTCAATTTGAAATCATGCCTTTTCGCTTCTCGCCCGCTTCTTTTTCTACGTACATAAGTAGATACGTGCAAGGACAAGACCTCTTTGAGTTGTATCATAGTATATCATGCACATGACACGTATCTAAATCATAGACTGAAAAGTTGAAAAATGTCCCAAGTAGTCATTTGTATACCTACGTATCTTATGTTATAATAATAGGTAATAGATCGTACTGCTTATTTTATTCTTTATCACATGTAACATATCGCGAAACTTTATAAATTGCTTCATTCTGCTGTACTTGCTCTTTTATTTTAAGTTGCTCGATCGCGCCGTTGCTATTCTACATGAAAATAATGATTTTGCTGAAGCATCTAAAAATTTAACTAGATACAAATCTGAAATTAATTTTAAACTATTAAAAGAATTATGTAGAACGCTCAAGTAGAACGAACAAAAAATTTTAACATTCAGCTTGAGCGTCTTACACAATTATTTTGATAGTTCAACAAAATTATTTTCAGATCTGTATCTACACGGGAAGAACGATTTTGCTGAGAGATCTAAAATTTTGCTGGATATAGATCTGAAAATAATTTTGTCGGAACTTCAAAAATAATGAGCAATGATGTAAAAGATTTTGATAATCTAGCAACTAGAGCGTTCTACATAATTATTTTGATAGTTCAAAATTACTTTTCTGATCTGTATCCAGCTAAAAAAAATTTTAGATCTTTCAGCACAACCGTTCTTTCCGTGTAATATTTAAATTACCACAGTTGTGACATTCCGTCGTATATTTGGCGCAACGTGAGTTGTACAAAAAAAATCTGCGACTATCTCTTGACGAGCAATCAAGACAATACTCACCGTCCTTTCTGTAGTAAAGGATCTCGAAGTGCTTTTCGACGCCAGCGGCAAGGGCGTCTCGTAGGGCCGCAACCGCGTGTGGCGATGTCATTGGTCCATGGAGGAACTCGCAGACCGCCGGTCGCTGCATCACCTCGGCTCTTGAGAAGCCCGTCAGCCGGCAGAAACCGTCCGAGCAATAGATAATGTGGCATAGTCCCTGCTGCGCGTTCGCCACTAAAAAGCTTCGATCTGCAACAGATGCAACAGACGTACCCTTGAACGACCGATTCCGTAGTATGCTTTGTCATTCTCGGACAAATAATGGCGGACTCTTCGATTTGACTCGTGCAAATTCCGAGAGCGAAACTAAGAGAAACTACGAAATATCTCGTTCCTAATAATAGCGACAGTCGCGCGGTGGCTTCATTAAATTTTCCGAGACTTCAATAGCTCATTAAGATACGCAGCGACAGTATATTCTCGGAGTATCTAAATTTAACACACATTCGCCGTAAGTCTATACAAGATGGACGCTCCTCTCGTTAACAACAATCCGGGAGCGCCCTGCTATTTATATTTATCGCTCGCGCTCAGTGCAAATTAAATGGCAAATGGCTATTCTATGCACACATATGCTGTTTTGTTACCAGCTATTATGAGAAACGGAGAATCTCGCGTGATTTCTCGTAAACATCGCTTCGCTCGTTCGGAGTCCGTTCTATCGAACATGAATAATAGACTTATCGTACGAAAAATTTACGCGTCATTTCCCGAATTTCTCAGCGATTTCAGTCGCTGGAGGTTGTATTGTGTTACGATGCTGCTAGCGTGTCTGATAAAATCTGTCGGAAATTCACGATCGACGGAGATCGATCGTCATGACAACGGTGGCGAAATCGCCAGATTCGCTCGAAGAGCGTCCGCGCGACGACCTTCGTCCTAAATCCGGCGACAGTCTGAAAGTGCACACCATAAAATATTCTCGTGCCGCGGCCATTAAGGCCGTCTATCACGCAACTGTGAGCTGTCGAGCTTTTCGAGACGGCGCGGTCGCCGTCGCCTACTACGTGCTTCGTCGAAAGAGATGCGAATTATCTGACGCTGAGCGAGCAGACCGAGGGTGGTTAAAGATCGCCGCGTCTTTCAACCCTCCTCCGGGGGGGGGCGGAACGATCGACTTTATTTCCTGTTGACAAACCGGAGTGCAGCGCGTCAACTGGCGACGTCGCAGCCGCAAGCGACGCCGACGCCGACGTCGCAGTCATTCTGAGAATTTATATCGAACGCACGTGACTCATTCAAGTAGTTATGCGAAGCTTTGCAAATGACGTTCTAGAAACGCTTTCGAGACACTCGAGCTTCTTGTTGGCCAACAATGCGAAAAATCGCATAGATTACGCAGATAAAGTTTGAATACAGAAAGATTGTGATCTTGAGATAAAAGTCTACTCTAATTTCTTTCTTGCATGTTGGAAAATTGTATATTTTCTTCTTATTTCACAATCTCTCTTCTAATGTGAAGTTCGCTAACGGCGAAAGGAAATTCTTATAGATCTTAATTGAAAGCGATGGGAATAGAAAGATTAATTAAAACGAGACGAGAATGAATGGTAACGTCCTAGAAAGGCGCTTTCAGGGCGGTCGAGCTACAAACGCGAGAAATAATGACTCACAGGTACACGACTCACATACCCGATACAAAATTCCTTCAGCGAATTCTATTTTTGACGAGACAAATATATTTTTGTTTCACGCAAAAATTTCTCCGCGGAATCATCACGGTATCACAACAGACGCATCTTTCTCGGGAATTAATTTACATCGTTTCGCGGACTGACGCAACCGCGTTTACAGATATTCCGGAATAACTCGGCGAGTTTAGGGCGCGATATCGGGATATTAATACACGCGATCATTTTCAAGTGCATCTCAAGTCCTGCGGCGCACCAGAATCCGGCAGAAATGTCAGTCGCGCCGAGCGTCGAACTGCTTTGCATGCCACAGGCGCCGCTGCGCCGACCGGTGTGCCCTCGTATTCCACCGCGTTACGTACCTGAGCATTCTGCGAAGGACAATCGGGTTTAATGAAGTTGAAATTGAAAATACAATGGAACGCGCGCACGTGGTGTGCGCGGAGTAAAGTTAATCAACGTCTCGAACCACCGTTCACTTTGCGCGTTGCGTGACTTCCTTCGCCCTGTGTGTTGCGGTTACGGATTACGTGTTATTGAATCAGCCCAAAAGTCAAACTCCACAATGCTACGCGGAAAGAAGGATTTTGTTGAGAGATCTAAAATTTTGCTGGATACAGATATGAAAATAATTTTTTTTGTGGACCATCAGAATAATTTTGTCGGAACCTTAAAAATAATGAGCAAAAATTCTGACGTTCTAACAACTAGTTTGATTCTACTATTTCGATGGTTCAAAATTATTTTTCTGATCTGTATCCAGCTAAAATTTTAGATCTTTCAGCAAAACTATTCTTTATGTGTAGGATTTTATTTTAACAATGCCAAATAGACAAACGAAGAAATATATATCTATTCGAGTAATTACTGCGAAAACAGTTAAATTTTTAATCTCAATTATAATGAGCTTTATTATACCGCCACGATAATAGAACATATTACAGTAATTTTCTAGAAAGGCATGGTGGAAAGACATCGCGAGGGGAAATAGTATTTAATAAAATAACGCTATTTCATAACGAAATAACGCTAGAGAGAATCGCGCGTACAACATAGAATTAAAATTCGCCACATGAATCTCTCATTAATCTTTCATCTCACAAATTTCATCATCGTGGAAAGGCGAAATTAATAGAATATCTTATCGTACTAATAATTAAGTAGAACTATATGATACGCTTTTTAACGGCAGACGCGATTTATCGATTGCAAGGCTGCAGCTTTCGCTAGGTCATTTGCGATTAAAGATACCCGAATGGATTAAATATTACCCGCTGTCACGTTTCTCTCTTTCACGTCTGTATCATTTCTTTGTTCTTTCAAAGAAGCGATGACGTAGTGCGATAAAGCTAATTAATATTACGAAGCGCGTTTGGAATGCGATCATTTTGAATATTGCGTGACTAGACTCTCTTAGCCATGCCCGCGAGATACGACACGGTATTACGTTACACCAAAATGCTAGTCGATGTGTAGTTTTGATTTCATGCCACTCAAGAAATTCCTCGATAATCATACGTTATTAACCAAGGCATATTTAGATAAACTTAACTTAACTTTAATTAACTTTTAATATCATCATGATATCACCTATATTTTATGTCAAATTAAATTTTACACAAACATAATCGCCGATATATACGCAATAATATATCTCTAATTTTATATAGAATAATTTTATAACAGTACACAATAATATTTTTTATTTCTTCGATCATTTTTAGGACACCAAGTGCGGCTGAAGGCCCCGCTACCGAATTTGGATTAAGATTGATTTGGATTAAGAATTTACACACGACTGCGAGAAACGTTGCTCAAGAACATGATTTCAGACGGCACAAACATTTTAATCTTGATTAATACTGTTGTTGTGCTTCATCCACGACTAACGGAGAAATATTGTTCGCTATCATATAAGCGAGATTGATCACTCGAATTTTTTTGACCTATATAACGTAATGAAATTGCGGAGATCATAAGTTTGCCAATGCAACTTCATCAAAGAAATATCTGAACATTTCTAAGATATTAGACTACTTATTATACAAGAACGGTTTTGTTGAAAGATTTAAAATTTTAGCTGGATACAGATAAAAAAAGTAATTTTGTTGAACTATCAAAATAATTGCGTAGAACGTTCAAACAATTGCTAGAATATCAAGATCTTTTGCAGTATTCGTTATTTTGCAGTGTTCATTATTTTTAAAGTTCCAATTAACAAAATTATTTTCAGTATCCAGCAAAATTTTAAAACCCCCAGCAAAATCGTTCTTTCCGTGTACTATTAGGTAGTTTTTTATGCTCTTGTGATGAAAACGAATAAAAGTAATCTGTCTTATAATCCATATCGTTACATCCCCATTTTTAGTTTTATAATTTATAATTTATAATTTATATTCGCGAATTACATTAACGAAAAAAATTTTAAAAACAAGATAATATGATTGACTTTAACAGGAATTATTTCAAAAAAATCTGGATTCAGCGATCTATTTTATTTCATTTTGAGTATCATGTTTCTCGCATTATCATTTGTGCACGTACACGTGTATCGAGTTATATATAGACAGCCGCTTTCAAATATACGTGAATGTAATTAAAAAAGCACTCTGCGAGAATGAATTGCGTTCTCGCTATTACGAGTGTAATCGGAATTTCGCGTTATCATTAATGCGAATCATTAATAATACACTAGTGTATTCTTCCGTACAATTTTTCCGAGCACGCAATTGCAATTTTATCCTCGACTGAAATAACAGTATCTTTCGTTCGACCCTTACCGGGGTTTCTCACCTATAAAGAGATTGTGAGAAAAATCCACGGCGCAGTGAGACCCTCGCGATAACCCCGTGAATGTTCATGCGAGAAAATCGCTTTAAATCGATTTTGAAGGGAAATTCGAGAGCGGAAACGATCGACAAAGAAATACGAAAGTAGCAACGTAAACGGGCATCATTTAGGCATAAGACATCTTTTTATGTGGCCCATCGTGGCGAGTTTATCGGCTGTATACTAGAAATAGAACTCGCCGACTTCGCATCGTCGACTTCGCATCGACGACAGGGTTGTTGTGGCCCTTTGCCAAGGATGTCACTTAGCTGCAAGAGCTGCTTCGTAAACTGCACTCCTTCGACATACTGACCGCTCGAGTCCTTGTCTTTTCGAACCACTTAATCGTGAACGACTTGCAGTCTCGCGCGTCTTTCTGTTACTGCCTTAAAGTATTTAAGGATTTTTTGGTTAATTTAATATCAATCTTTCTTTCATCGTGACATTAGCAATTAATTTAATTTGCTAGAATCTTCAAGGTCAGTTTCACCATCTCCGGTTAGCTTGATGGCTAATTAAGTGTCAACTGTGATTCCATTTTAACCAACGACAAATGCGATTAACGCCAATGAAATCGGCCGATCAAGCCAATCAGAAATGGTGAAACTGACCTTAAAGATTTTAGCAAATTAAATTAGTTGCTAATAGATACAATAAAATTAAGTGCGCAATTTAATTCTCGGCTTCAAAATTCAATCAGTAACAGCACCTATTCAAATTTATATTTTTTTCCGTCATACGGTGATTTGAAAGTATTAAGTCTAAGCTTTAAAATGCATTATAATAGTTGGCAACTCTGCTAACATAATNAAAAAAAAAAAAAAAACAGTGATGAAAGCAATGTCGTTCAAAAAGCAACATTTGAGGCACTGTCTTCTTTTTGCATTTCAATTAAAAAAAATAGTGGCTAAAGGTCGCAGAGGCTAAAGAAATGATTTGTTTGCGAAGACGCCGTTTCGTACAGTACATATAAGAAGTGGTTCCAAAAATTTAAGAGTGGAAATTTGGATCTTGAGAATGAAGAACGCCCGGGACAATAAAAAAAATTTGAAGATGAAGCACTCGAAAAATTTTTGAAAGAAAAATCCTTGTCGCATGCAGTCAGAGTTTGCAGATGCACTTGAGTAGCCAATAAGCCATTTCCAAACGTTTTTTTGTAAATAAATATCAAAATTTTATAAAAAAGACCGAGAATTAAGTTGCGCACTTAATTTTACTTTTTACGCAAATTCAAGTTCCAATTCAATTTAGAAAATTTGAATTGATCAAAAAAACATTGTTAATCTTATTGATGCAGCAAAATTAAAATTATGAAAATAAGTGTTACTAAAGTCATAGTGGTAAAGTCGGAACAAAAGATCGTTGGATATCTTCGATTGTTTGCCATTCTTTTTTTTTCATACGATTCGTCGTTGCGTTGTGTCACGTTGTTCCGTTTAACCGGGGACATCGACGAAGAATGCAATTTGCATTCGGTGCCAAGAACGCATTCGCATTATATGCTCGTGGCGCAGAAGAAAATAGAAGTTCTACGAAAGAACGACAACTTTAAGATCCGCGAGATGTAACTCAGCCATCGGAATATTTCGGGCGTCTACGTCATTAGAAACATAAAATTATCATGGGAGCTAACGAAGGGAATAGGTATCGATATTGATCGCCTTTCTGTCCAGTAAAATTGTAATGTTTTGTTATAAACAACAGCGGTGCGTCAGTCACTGTATTTTAACACGAGAATTGGCGCCTTTATCGTCAATATTTCACCCTCATGTGCATGAAATTGATTCAAGATTCGTATCGAACGTGCGATTTCGTTTTACGCGGAAACCGGTTTATTTTGATCCCGTGGAGAATCGCGAATACCATCGAGATATAACGATAACTCGATATTAAACCGCCGACTTCCGTCGAAGGAAAATAAGCCGGAGGGGCCGTTTGGCGTCTGATGGAAAAGCAGATGCGTCTCGCGCATGAATACGATAATTTTTATTATTGATTGCCGAAGTGCGATCCATAATCTGGGCTCGTACGAAGGACGGACGAGTGGAAAGAAATCATGGCGTGAAATAATAAAGCTAACCGTGCGATCCCGAATATTACACGAAATGAATTCAAAATGGCAAATGAATTGAGAAGAGTGCGATAATTAAAATTCATCAAGACGATTTGATGACATTAAAATCGCTCATGAAGACAGACAGCGGCGTTTCTGGTAAGAGCAGCAGCGTACGCAATTGATTCACGAGATAAATTGGAAATTTTTGCGCGTATTTTCGGAATGTGCGGATGAAATATGAAAGACGATTCCAAAATTCTTTTGTACTAGAAATTTCATATTTGACATTCCATTTACGTAAGTATGTATGAAGTTTTATTGGTATTAGCGACGAATATTAATTTTTTTTTGTTATAATAAAATATGACGTATACGAATCTCAAATGACGATTTTTCAAAATAAAGATAATATTAATAACATCATTCTATATGATAAAATAATCAAAAATATCTTAAAGTGAGACTGCATATTGAGAATAAAATTCACGATTTCTGACATTTGCGAAGAAAACTGAAATGCAACTGTCGCTACGCTGTTGAACGCTGCAGGTGCATTCGTCCTGCACTAACGCAATCTTCAAAGCTGTTGAATCCCGCTGGTAAAGGGAAACATACCGAAATTAATGATCTCTTCCAAGTCTTTCGTACGATCAAGTAAAATAAACAGCTGATCCATCTGGTGGCAGCGAGACGGTGCATAAAAGAAATAAAAATTATAACATCAGCACAGTCCAATGATCTATTTGCGCGCCGTCTGTAAGATATATTTTCATTCGACTCATTGCACGTGACACTTGAGGACATGACAAAATCTGAGGACAAATCTCGAATGTGTCAACAAGTGCCAGATTAAACAACATTAGTTAATAATGCCATTATTATAAGATAATAATATAATGGACCGCAAAGAGAGCACATTACGATGCATAAACGAACGTGCCGGATATTATTTTACAAATAAAGAAACATTTTTCTAACACTTAACAAATCTGAAAGTTCTCACTTTTCTTCAAGTTTATTTTTAATGCGGAAATATCCTTCGCTACGCTCTGAATTTTTTTCAAACTCAGAGTAAGCTTGACGTGCGGACGTGTATTTGAAGATTAGAAAATTGACGTGTTTGACTGAACTTCAGTCTTCGTTATACGCGTGCCGCCCTGCGGGTCCGCATGGACTTGTTTTGCTAGAGTATAAAAGTTCGCTCGCGAAAATATGCGAACTATTTGGACGGCGACGAGTTCGACGATTTATCTGTTGTTCAAAGTCCGTCGCCGAGAGGCGACAAACGCATGATTGTCACGTGAACGAAACAATCCCGCGAGTACTTTAACCAAAATTAAAAATAGGTCCTGACGATGACATAACATTTTTGCAATTTACGGCCCGTAAGATATTTTATTTTTTTCGCTAGAAGATGCTCTTGATATAAAAATGCGACGTTCGGCGCCGCGACGACGCCAACTTGCGGTCCGCGTATGTTCGACGATCATTGGCTGTTTAATCATTGAACTATTTTTTGCCAACCTCGATTCCGAAATCGATGTATTTTCGGTTTACTTATTTATTCATTAATATCTATATTTATTATTGAGCTATATTATTGAGCTCGAATTAATGAATATAAGTGAATTTTTGTTAACGTGAATAATTAAACGGAGGATAATATGAAATTTCTGTTCAAATGATTGTTGAATTGGTTTCTATCAAAACATATATTCATTCTATTGATCCCCACATATAACAATATAACTCACGAATGGTTGTCGTCGCGAACCACTGGTATCTGCAGAAAAAAGAATCTGTCGGATGATCGAAGACCGTGGAGAATTTTAAATATCTATTTTGGCGGATGTCCAAAGTTTATAAACGAATTTATACGCGAGGGTGCGAACGCGTGCGCGTGCATCGTGTGCGTAAGTCGCGTCACGCGAGCGACGGACACGAGCGAGATCGTGTGTATCCGCCGACATTCATCATGATTTCCGCCAACTCGCCGAAGTCATTGTCATCGGTAGAAACCTATCCCTCCGTATATTTAGTGACGTAGCCGCCGCCTTTTCCCACGTGGCGATTTTAATGCAAAAGTGGGTCAGCCGAAGCTGTCGAGGTCTTGCGATTTCTAATCGACCTTGATCCACTCATTTTGATGAATCAGTCTGCTGTCTTTTGCGACACGTGGTGCGATAAATCTATGTGAGCCGAAGATGAAAAATCGCCAAGTGTCCATGACAAGTACGATAATAACAGAAAAATGAGCGGTATATATGCGTTACGTAAGAAACGCTCTAAATCGTCGAAAACATTAACGTAATATACAATATGTGCAGGAAAGTAGCATTACTTGTAACACTGTTACTGTTACTTTTTTACAATATCGATTTGGTAAGTTATAATGTTTCAGGACGTAACGATAACGCTAGAGTTGGGAAAGTCACCTTTGAAAAGTAACTTGTTACCGTTACTCGTTATTGAAAAATTATTCATTGAAAAAAATAATTTGTTATTTTAATCGTTGCGTAACGTCTTATTTTTTAAGTAATGCATAATGAGTGGATCATGATAACAAATTACTTTTCAAAAGCGACTTTCCTAACCCTGATGTTATTATTACTGCTATGAAAAATTGTAACGTTTTATAGTAACCAAATTACTATAAAAAAAATAATGATAACGGTGTTACTTTCATAATCTTTGAGTATATGTTATATAATTTGAGCACACTAATTTTATATAGGAGAGAACGGGGTTACAACGCTCAGCGAATCGGACCGATCACCTTAATTACAAGAATTCTAAAGAATATATATTTCTTTTTACCTAATGTTTTACTTGATATAAAATTTATCTAAAATAATATAGGCATATATAAATAACTATAAAAAACATACGTTCGATAAAAACTTTCAATGATAATTCATATAAGAAATAATGATATTACAATAAGATTTTTAGCACACTTAAATGCATGTACATTGTATTTTATGATTAATGTAATCTGATTCTTTAAATTTTTCATATAAAAAAAATCGAATATCATTATCTAAATTGTTTTTATTTTCTGAAACTTTTTTTTACTACGCGGACGATCGGGGTCATGAAAATCATGAAGCGCGGGATGTGGCGCTCGGGTGCAGAGTGCATATAATTTAAAATATAATTTAAGAATGCTATGAACAATGTAATTAAAAAATGTTATGAACTAATCTGCAATTTATGTTCTTACAAAGGTATATTAGCAAAAAAATACTTAAATGTCGTTTTTTATTGTTCAAACAATACATGTTGAAAATGTTATCTAATTAACACGTTCCGTGCCGAGTTGTTTTTGCTCAGGCTTTTCATTCAGGCCATTTGATGTTTTGATTAAAGATTGATATATTATTGCATAATATTTCATCACATCATCAATCCATTAGTAATTAGTTTGTATATAGTAGTTATCACATCGTGTACCTTCTTTTGATGGAAATATATTCTTCAGTCTTAAACTTATCATAAAATATATGTTTTTAGAGCATTAAATAAATGTATCAGCATGTACCACCAGTGGTACACGTGAATAGAAAGTTAACGCGTATCGGTGTATCGGTGATACACATGGCATGAAACGTTAAAAAAGAGTTTAATAAACAAATTTTTTCATATAATTAATTTATTGAAAATGATTGTCATGATTTGCAACTGAAATGTCCAATCAAAATAGATGTAATCGTCATGATCTCATCGCGATTATCACATCCTATAGCCTGATCGCCCTGACACGTCACATAGGTAGGTTACACCGATCAAAACTACTATATCTCTTTATATCAATAAATAAAAATTTAATAAGTTTTATACTTGTTTTAATGGTTTTCTTTAAAGCTATAATCTTGTACTGTATGTCTCTGTAACTAATTTGAGAAAAAATCAATTTCAAATGAAAATATTAATAAATTTTCTTAAGTGATCTCCATTCTCCCCTATTTTTTCTCTATCACATTTCGATGTGACTTTTATGTGCTACGACAAATTGCGAGATATTTGTTACAATTTTCCATATTCCATATCCATATATAGGCGAAGCAGAAAAGTAGAAACGTCCTCGAAGTTTTCGATTTTGGCCGTGTCAAATCAATATCAAAATATCTAATAGAAATTTTCGAGTTGTACGTTGTGCAGCGTGGCCGTTTGATGTGTAAAAGCGTCATGAGAGGCAAAACGTTGAAGAGTTCAAAGAGGTTTAAAGCGGCAGGGCTTAAGTGGCTCATTGATCTGCCGTAACGGTGATTTTACAATCGTGCGAATGTCAGAAGGAGTCAAGTGACTAAATAAAGGATCCCGCTTGAAGTCAACTATTCCAGCTTTTGAGCAACCAAGTGTAAAATTTAATTTTCGTTTTACGTTTATGTTAATATTATTAGACTTAAGAAAAGATAATTTATCGCAAATTAAAATTAAATATTTTAACAAATGTAATATAATTTTTGATAAAATTTAGCTAATATAAACGATGCGACACAAAAAGCAATGTCTCGACGTATTATTCTCACAACGCACACTAATTGGAACAAATCACCGGCTCGAGTTGACTATGAACACGCGAATGCAATTCTCACGACAGCGTGTCTATTGCCTCTGTCGACGAATCCGAATGATTGTCATTTATTGTGCCGCGAGATTAAGTAGCTTCATGATAAAGGACAGCGACGAAATTCACTACCGGAAAGAGAACCCTAAGCGCCGCAGTCACAATTGTCGACTTTTAATAGCTTCGTACACGAAAAGAGAAGCTCGTACCAGGGTCCACACGTTACCGTTTCATCCTTCGCCGTCCGTCCTGCGTGCGTTCCGGGATATTTGTTGAACAAAACTGGCGTGTCCTTGACACGCATAGCATTCGGACGCGATCGGTATCCACCGAGCGACGGACATGGCATTTTATAATACCATGTAATTTAATTGCGATTTGCGAGTAATACTTATCGATTTTATAATTTAGATATTACCTAAGAAAACCGCAACTTGTTATTATTTAATGTCGCAAATGCGAAATGCGAGATCGATGAGCATTATATCCTGTTATCTTGTTAAAAATAAATTTTAACAATATTCGTATTTCAGAATATGCTTAGTGATCATCTATCTTATTTTTTTTTAGTTTAATCGTTCTCTATGAAAAACAGTGTTTAATTCGAGTTAGACTTTTATATCAGTCGAGACATTTACACGAAGTATGAAGCCCTTTTCAATATAAAGGTCAAAGAGGCACAACTTCATTTTAAACTTTCACAAATTCCAAGAGTTCGCAGATGTTATTGTCGTGAGAAAAAATTAAATGTCCTTTGACACGTAAGATAAAAGGCAGTGCGCAGATCCAAGCTCGTTTTGATCCGTGTGAAGTTAGCTCTTCAATATTAAAAAAATTAATTTTCTGTCGCAAATTTATCGATTAATGTGTCATTTTAAACACAATATCCGTGTTTCAAGTTATTTATCGAAATTGACCGTTTGAAAGTTTAATTGTCAACTTTTTACTAAGGATGTGCAAATAAAACATCAATCTCTTTGGGAAACAAAAATCTATCGATTAAAGTTATTTTAATTTAATTCGCTTGCAGTTGGAGGAGGGACTAGTGTGAAATTAGTTCCCTAAAATTGTTTTGTTAATCATCTTTTTACTATTGCAAACGAAAATTTGAAATTTGCTACATGTGACGACGGGCAATCGAATGAGCTACAAAAAGTTAACTTTTTTTAATACGAGACTAACTTCACTCAGGTGCCGTTTTGAAGATCGACCGATTAGCGGAGGAAAAATACGCTATTCTTGCCTTCAACAAAGGAAAACAGCTGATAAAATCATTGTCGATTACTTTCTATATTATTTAATTTTTTGCGATATGTGGCATCTTGATCCGTCGCGATGGGAGATAGATCGTCGGCGATTCCGTCGTATTCGATTATCGTTCAAGAGGACAGGTGAAGAATATCGAGTACACGTGGAGCGATCTGTCGTAAGGGTCGGTAGTAAGCGGTGAGAGAGGTAGTAGAAAAGAAAAAAAGGGTAAACGCGCGGGGACGGACAGTCACCGCTGTAGAGGAGACGTCAGATTAGAAGCCACGACTTGACTGGCACACATACATATTTTTTATTACATAAATTGGCGCACGAAGGTCTTCCCTCTGGAGAGAAGTTATCGCGTTAATGCCTATTACAACGCGCCTTCGCTGGTCGCAGGTGAACTTGTCGAGCGTGATTTCGTCGTACGAACTTTTCCCATGAATGTCGGCGAATCGCGCGGAAAGGAGCGAAAAATGAATGAGCTTGAAGACGAATGCTATCGGCGCACTGAAACAAAGTGCTGTTTAAAGAATATAAAAGATTAAAGAATTGTACAAGATACGCTCTCGCGATAAACGTCAATTTCTCAAACCATGTTCGCCATATTTTGAACATGAGAAAGGCGTATTGTGTAAATGTATGTTTAAACTTACATATTTCTAAAAATCAGTCTTTCTTCAATTAAAGTTTGCTAGTTAAAATCTTTTCAATTTTCGACATTAATCATTTAACATTTAACTCTCAATTTGCAATAAAAAAAAAAATTTATGGTGTAATGTGGATAGAAAAGTTTAATATATTTATTTTGTTTAGAGTATTAGAGTAAGACTGTGAGCATTGAGGATTTAATCGCCACGAAGAAATCGGCCGTCGCAATCCTGCAAAAGTTGTTGAACCGATGTTGGAAATCCAATACATGGAATCGTTATCCAATCACATTACGAGCCCCACTTTTCTATCGTGTGCCAGTAAACTTGACACCTCCGTTAGACGTAATCTCATCGAATTACGGTCATTCATTTAACGATTAAACTGAAGACTAATGTCATTCGCTTTAATTGCCGCGACATCACTTATTACAGCGTCGTTTATCAAATTAAGCGAACCGAGAATTTTTCTCCAATCTGTGACAAGAACAGATTTGCGATTTTTAGTCGTAATAAAAAAAACTCTGTTGCGGAAATAAATGGAAATACGAGATGCATTTCGAGATTATCCAATTACATTACGAGTCTTTTAATTCTACTGTGGTCAGTGCAGTATTTGTGGTATTTGATTTTATGAAACTTCTCCCATGCTAATAAACACGACTCGTTATCAGTCCATTTGTTATTAATTATTAAAAAAATACGAAGAAATTTCCTTAAAGATTGCTTGTTTAAAATATCCATGTTTAAACTTACATTTAATAAATTTAAATAATTAAAACATTCATATAAATAATTTTATATGTTTATCTCTCATTTTTTCCCAGAGAATGAATCGTGTGGACAAAAAATAAGAATTACAGAAATAGAAGCAAAAGTTTACGCCTATTCGGCGTAAACTATAATCCTTCTATTCACAGAATTCTCTGCAGTCTTTTGGAAGGATTTAATTCCAGCTAATTCCTGGGGGAAAAGAAAGAGAGAGGGAACTCATAAGTAAAGGGATATAATCTGCAGAATCATAAGTAAAGGGATATAATCTGCAGAATTGCTGATATGGCTTATGCATCTCGCAGTAGTATAATCAAAATATATTATATATTAATTAAAAAATGTAATATTAAAAGATAACGTAACGTTTAGAAATATTAAAATGCATAAATACAATTTTTTTCAAGTTGCTTCCTTTGGCGTATATTTGCAGTATTTCAGTATTGCAACTGTAAACGCAAATTTCTTTGCAAATTAAAAAAAAATTCGATATCAACTACGAAACGCGCGAACGCATAAATTAGCATTTCGTTATGAGTTTTATTGTGCCACATATTGCGTTTTCGTCAGTCATACGATAATATCGTACCATAAATATGAAATAATTCTCTTACCACCTAATAATTCAATCAGAATTAACCTTGAACTATAATATAGCGCTCTATAAGTAGATATTATATGATTCACATAAATTAAAATAATGATACCATTAGCACCATATTTTAAATCCTTTTATAGCTGTAGTATAAATCAATTTTGTAATTTTTATATATATAAAATGTGCTATTTTGCGAATTTTCTCGAATGTGCTAATAGTGTCATTATTTTATGTGAATTTATGCGAAGCCATTCTTTCTTTTTATTATTAGTAAACATAAAATATAACTCTCACTTTATGATACAAAGATTCTTCGTAATCTTGTATAGCAAGACGCATAAAATTTTTATCTAAACAAGCATTCCCTTCCCAGTCAAGGAGAATTCTTGTCAGTAAGTCGCGAAAGAAATCGTCAGTGTTCCCTGCTCCTCTCTATCTCTCTTCCTTTTCGCAATCAATTCCTCTTCCGCGCCGCGCTACTCCTCTCGCAAGGACTCGAGGCATTTCTGGGGTGATATTGCCAGTGACATGCATTGTTCCATATTGTGACATAGAGCCATCCCTTTCCTTCAACCGACCCCTTCCATATCTTCCATTCTGCGCCACACAGTCGGGATGTTTTACATAATATTGAAAATGAATCTCTGACTCAATGCCTGCACGTTCCGCATATCGCAACCTCAATATTCCCTAGTACTTCGATTACGTTTTCACGTCTGTCTGAGAAGATGAGTGGGCATATATTTTTAGTCTTGACCTTCGAGGTAAACCGATCGCGGTAACGAAACGGCGCAAACCGAGCGTGTACATGTAAATGATCGCGTCAGTTGTTGACCTACAACGATATGTCGAATTTTCTCGAATCAATATAAAATATGTACATATTAATTCCTAGCTTGTACAATATTGCAATACGATCTTGAATAATAACTCGGCACGACAATGAAACGCCGAATGTTACATATTATGAAAATTTATGATAATCAAACTATTGTGTTCACCCTAATTCATCAATAACTTAAGCCACTTTGTCAGATTAACGATCATCGCGTTAATAAAACCGCTGAATTAATCGGTACTGACATAAATGTCATAATCATAATTTGTTTAATTAACATAACGCTATGCAACGATATCGTCGCGTAAAACGCAATTCGTGGATCACCTTGCGCCGTGACCGAATTATAGTTTTGCTCGTCGGCAAACTAATTGGCCATGTGAAACGATTGTTGCGAATACGATTATTTACGCAGCCACATTTTATCCTCAAAAACGTCACGACTAATTCGTTCATTATTTCCGCTTTACCACTCCTCTCGGCTAACTCACCGTGCGTATCAAACTTCCTGATGATTGTTTCGATGATCGTAGTTCTGGGCGCCACGTGACCCCGTCTAACAGGCATCTCAGGAACAGGAATCCCAGATACCTGGGCAGCCGAGACTTCCGCGTTCGACCGTGCGATCGGGCGCACCGGGCCCGATCCCTCTCAATTAATATATCGCGCGGTAACACTAGAGCACTAGGAAAACACTCGCGGCGTACAATGCACGAGCACGGTAGAAAAAAGCACAGCACGAGTTGAGCATAGCGATCAGCCGTATGAGAGAATAAACGCAACGCGACTTGACTCGCGAGGAAAAGGAAAGATTCGTTGCTGCGATCGGACGACACGCGCGGATATCAGCGGTGCATCCGTTTACTTCCTTCGCTTCTTAGCGGATACGAAAGGGCGATACGCAGGGCTAAACGAGAGTTTTTTTTTTTTCTTAATCGTTTCCAGGTGTCTATCTCGTGCGCTACCGGGATGCAGTCGTTGTTTTTGGTCTCGTTCTCGCGGTATCGATATCCCGTACGGACTGTCAGAGAGCGCGCGGCTGCATTTCCGCGCGCGTTCGCACGCGAATGACTTCGACGTGTCTCCTACTCGCCGACGTTCGTTTGGACCCGGAGTTCTCGTCTATCTAGATATACGTCTGAGATCGTCGGCGCGGGGCGTCACGGCGATTCCTCTCGCCGTCGAGCCAAGGACGCGGGGAAGGTCGGTCCCACCTAGTCGAACGGCCGGCATACGTATCGCACGTGCACGCGTTGTCACTTCCGATGTGCGTGTGTCTCGGCGGCGCGAGAAAACATCTATTTATAGCGAGGATACGGATCGACCGGCGTTCCTACGGCTTCCAGGACGCGGCTGGCGATCGGGCAGTTCCGCGGATCTTCCGCGCTGACGTCGTCGACTTTAGAAGAAGCTACGACAATGCCTCTGTCGCTCTCGCCGGCAGCGTCCGTCCTCGATGCGATTCGTCCTCTCTCGTCGGCAACGTCCCATATCGCTCCGATTGCCGTCCGCCGCCGTAAAATCGACACGCGCCGAGTTTGTTTCGCGCGTTCAATTTGCGACCGCGCACCTCGATACGGCCGCAACGGAGTAACGCCAACGCGGTGACGTCGCGACGCGGGTCAACAGCCTCGAGGTTTCGAGCCTCAGGGAGTTCACGTTTCTGATCACAGGCACTCCTACGCAATATTCGCGAACTTCGTTCGACCTCGTGGGATCGAGGTCAGGCTTCGCGGCAGCCGAGGTCGCGGAATGCGGTAATCTCGGTGAGGCGCATGGCTCGGACATCTCCACGACGTCGTCGTTCGGTCGCTCGTGCTCGAACGAGGAACCTTCGTCGGGGGGACGGCTCGATTTCGTCCGAACGGGTCGACGGCGAAAGGCGGAAGGCGATCCCCGGAACGAGAGGCGTCCAACGGTTGCAACGACGGTAAAGGCACGTGGTGTGTTTGCAGTCGGGTTTACGCGGAATGCCGCGATCGGATCGATCCCTCGTCCGGTCGCGTCCCGACGCGAGTCGCGGCGCTCGCCAGCGCTAATCGAACGTCCGGCACTCGCTCTCTCTCTCTTTCCCCGTCTCACTCTTTCTCCTTTCCTTTCTCTCTCTTTCTCGCGCTCTCTCTCTCTTCCTCTCCGACGTGGCTGGTCAGCTGTGCATCTCCGGTCAACCACGGGGACAGCTATTTTTGTACTTCTTCCTCATCCTCCGCGACCATGCCCAACCACCGCCGTTGTCGCGATTTCTCACGGGATACCCCTCGGCTCGTGCAGCCACGTCGAGCCACGTAAAAATTCTTCGTCCACGCTTCCCGACGAGTCACCGACGAACGAGCATGACGATCAGATCGTTATCGCGGAGGACGCTGTCGAGAGATCGGTCAAGGTTTTCAGGCAACGCATAACTCGCGGAAATCAGTTACGTTTCTGTTTCCGTACACCCTTTCCTTCGTCTATTCTCGGTTTTATCGTCACGCACTTATCTTATTGACACTTCGATTCGTATCTCACTATCGGTTCCCATACTTCACGTGGCTTTCGCAGCTGTGCCACCTCCGTGCACTCGGATGAACGCACGCGAACGACTCACCACGCCTTCCGCGGTAGACGGACCGAATCGCGGAGATCCGATACTCTCCTCTCGCTGACCTGTCGCTGGCTCCTCGACCCTCTCGGGGGGGAGGTCCTCGGTCGGTCGGTGGTGACACCCGATTCGCCCTCCGTACCTTCTCCGGCCGACGCACTCCAGAGGAAGGTCGCCGAACACTGTTGCTCCGCCGCGTGCTCGTAGCCTCCCTCGCTCCCGTGTCAACGTGTCGCGATGACACGCGAGGTGTTGTCTCGAGACGTTCCTTCGTGGATACGGCCTCGAGTTGCCGATAACGGCGTCGCGATGCCGCGGATACCTTCGTCGCTTCGATCCCGAATCTCGCGTGGTTTTGGCGAGTTGCCGTCGTGTGTTCGGTCGGAGAACTGAAAACGCGAGAGGAGGCGTGCGAGACGGGTCGACGTCTCACTCTTTCTCTCTTTCTCTCTCTCTTTCTCGACGGCGGCGACGGCGGCTGCGGTGACGACGACGACGACGACGACGCCGGCGACGTCGGTACGTAACGGGGAGGTCGTTTACGGCGCCTGCGTATCCCCACTTGGAATCACCCACCGCGATCACCCCCGGTCGTCCCGTCAGCCCCGTCCGTCGGCATTTTCTCTCTCGCACCTTTGCCGCCGCACCGCGCGGGACATCCGCTGATAATATTGATAAGGCTCCGCAAAAGCCGCGCGCCGGCCACCCTCCTCGTCGGCGCCCTTCTGTCTTTCGCGTCGGAGGTGACGAGGTTCGGGGTCGCCACGTATGTGATCTACGAGGACGTAACAACATCACGCACACACATATTATATTCCCGAGCTTTACTTCTCGGTTTATTCCATTGTAACGCGACAACCCGTTCGACGCCATGCAGGAATTGATTCCGCGAATCGTGTGTGAAACTTCATGTGTGAAACGCAACGCGCTTTAAAGCGCGAAATACGATCGCTTCCTCCGAGCAGATATACGATTACTTTTTCGCGAGCTTCGCATTCTTCGGCGAGAGATATGTTCTTCATTAGATAAAGAAAAATTTAGTTCGGAAGAGCTTCGTATATCTCGATAAACGTTGGCATCCCGCTGAGGGAAAATCGGCTTTAGATTGTTGGGAATGTAAGAGATACCAATAAGTGTGACGTATGTTTCTTCCATTTTCCCTTACTTTTTACTCACGTTATACCAAAGATAAAATAAATACCTCATTTGCGCGCGATGTAATGTAAAAGTTTACATTTTCATTAATACGAATATAAATGAAGAAGTTTCATTAATGCTTTTATAAAATTGTAATTGTAATCGATAAAAATATGGTTCGCATATTTAGATATACAATTCAGAATATTTTTTTATAGTATTTGTACATTATCAGATAAAAAGCGCGTATCTATCGGAATGAGAAAATTTGTACAAATGGAATTTCAATGAGACACGAGGATATACCGACGTTGCATATCCACACAGGCCGTTACTTTGCGGTCATCGCGGTCTCTGTCGGCAAACTTCAGAGACATCGTGGAATCGTCGGTACGACAAAGATGACCGCGAGTACAGGGATCGGTTATCACGGATGTCAAGATACCAAGACTTCATTTACCGGCGCAGCGAGACGAAAAGTTCACTTCGCTATAATAAATTTTCTCTCTCTAATATTCGTCTTTATGTCTTGATAAAAAATATATACACACATGTGTATTTGTATTGGAATGGAACAAAAGTTCGTTTTTTAGCTCTAAAATTTCTATATTTTAAAAATTTCTATATTTTAAAATTAGTATGACACCATTTGATAGAGCAAAGTTTCAGCTTTCAGAATCTGTTTTACAAATTACGGTACGATGATTTTTAATGAAGTTATGAGCAATCAAAGTCAGAATCCCTGTTTAACTTAACTTACGAATAACTTAAGAATAAAAAATTGTAGGAACATTTGTAAAAAACGATTTTGTAGGGAAAGCTTCAAGCTTTCACAGTAGATAGTCAAAAATTTTCTCAAATTTAATTTGGGCACGTTACAAACCAACAAAGTGAGAAGAAAATTTTGCATCTTTTTCAATTCATAATTTTCTGTATGTAAAAATTATCAAACTCACATAAACTCAAAAAATATGATAAGCTTTCGAAAGTAGAGATTTCAAGCTTTAAAATCCTTTTTTTTAAATTTAAATTTCATTCATTTTTGACGAAAATATTGTAATATACAATTTTAAGCTAAAAAAAAAAATAAATAAATAAAAAAAATAAATTTTTCCCTTTTTTTTAATGTACGTCTTTACGTCTTCATAAAAAATATATACAATCACATGTGTATTTGTATTTTCCTTGAAAATTATTAGTATCTTATATTTACGTATCGCTTCAGTCATATTTTTTACCGGCGCAACGAGACGAAAAGTTTGCTTCGCTATAATAAATTCTCTCTTTTTTAAACGTACGTCTTTACGTCTTCATAAAAAGTATATACAATCACATATGTATTTGTATTTTCCTCGAGAATTATTAATATCTAATATTATATAATTAGTATCTTATATGACGTATCGCTTCAGTCATATTTGCGCAATAAAAACTGCTGCGTGTAACATCGACCTTTGAAAAACGTAGCATCGAGCGCGAATAGGAGCTTCAATTTCGTCTAATGCAAAATATTTGCCATTTGCGCTAATCGTATCGCATATCGCCGGCACTTACCCTTCGATTCGCCGACATCGGATCTCCGCCGAAATCTCGTCCGTCGCGTCGCGTCGGTGCGAGAACAGGATTCTGCGGACGAGCGTCTCTTTCGTCACGGCACACGTAATTCACGCGAGAAATTTAACAAGGACGCGAAACGATGCCGACGGCCGCCGACGCGGCGCCGCGCCGGATCCGTTTGAAAACTGGCGAAGCCGGCCGGCGTCGGCCGACTCCGGCGGCGCTCGGCGATCTTCGGCTGCCGGCGCTGCGGCTCGCTGCCGCACGGGGTTCACGAGAGTCGAAGCACGGAGCCCCGCCCTGCCTGCCGCCCGCCAGAGCCGTGAAGGAGCAGCAGCAGCAGCAGCAGCTCCGCTTACCTCGTTGAGTTTCCGTGTGCCGTCGAATGAAAACAATCGCCGACGTTCGACCGTCGTGCATCTCGACGTTCCAGCTGCGCGTCCCGCAATCGCGTGCTCCGCTTTCGGTTTCCACGCTGTCGCGATAATCGCGTAGCGATCGCGATAGCCGTCGCTCGTCGTCGTCGTCGTCGTCGCTCTCGTCATCGTCGCGGTCGTCGTCATCGCGTTGTACCCGTCGTCGCCACGGGTTAACCTTAAAGAGAGCGACGGGTGCGGTGGTAGTGTTTTCCCTCCGAGGAGGTACGACGAGCAAACTCGAGTCGTCGATACTCGAGGCGAGGAAGTGCGACGAGGAAAGTGCGTAGTCATCGATGTGAGAGCCGAGGACGACGAGGAAGAGCAGAGGGAGCGAGTGCGAAAGGGGAGAGAGAGAGAGAGAGAGAGAGAGGGACAGCGCGGAGAGACCGAAGCGTCGCAAGCCGGGAAATTCCGACGATCGCAGCTCCGTCAGGGAGCTCCAGGTACGTGACGTTTCTGCAACCGTGCGTTCCGGGCGACTTCCGGATGCGCCGTTCTGTCCGGCCGGCCCTTTCGCGCGACTCGATAACCGCCGAGAGCCATCATGGCGGCCGCCTAGGCCTATGCTCTCTGTCAAAATCCTCGTCGCTCGCCGTTATTTCGATCGCGCGCCGTCCGGCCGGTTCTCCGGGCGACGACGCGACGCCGATCCCGGCTGCGAGGGCGGATCAGCGTCGGAATTCCTCCGCGGAGTACTCGCGCGTCGACGGCAACGTCCGCGCCGTTCGAGCGCTCGCGAGATCCGTCTTATTCCCCTTTTACGCGAAAGTCGTTTCCCGCATCCGTGACTTTCGCCCGTGAAATGCCTCATTCGATTTTCACCTCCGTCTGTCGCGCGTACGTCGCGGCGCTACGTTTCACGACGCTGATCCGCGAGGGCCGGTCTCGCCGACGTCGGCGCGAAACCGTCGGCGAACGATATCCGGAAATAGATCGAGCGTCGCGATTACGTGGGTCTGGATGCATTATCGATGGGACCATTGATTGGCGCGGACTTTCGCGAGATTGACGCGGAGACTCGCGGTGTACGTGTTTCAGAGGTAGGTTCGAAAAGGACTGACCGCAATGAGTCAGAGTCGGCGATAACGAGACTCTTCCTGCAGTGAAAGAAAAGTATTTAGTATTTGTGACTATAATCACATGGTAAAATAAATATGGTTAGGAGCATCATTTTTATAGTCATTACTATAATGTTAGTAATAATAATTATATTAATAGTTCTGCTAAAAAACATATATGATTGGCATGAAAGAAATGTATAGTTGTCCACCTTAAGGAGACATGTATTTCTTTTATTAATATAATTTTTGTTACTAACTATTTTTATTACGGAACTATTAATATAATTATTATTACTAACATTATAGGAGTAATGACTATAATGTTAGTAATAATAATTATATTAATAGTTTCGTAATAAAAATAGTTAGTAACAAAAATTATATTAATAAAAGAAATACATGTCTCCTTAAGGTGGACAACTATACATTTCTTTCATGCCAATCATATATATTTTTTAGCAGAACTATTAATATAATTATTATTACTAACATTATAGAAGTAATGACTATAAAAATTATGCTCCTAACCATAATTATTTTACCATGTGATTATAGTCACAAATACCAAATACTTTTCTCTCAGTGTGCGTGCCCGGAAACTTTCCTTATCAAAGGATATTCATGAGAGCGTTCACGAAGCGTCAGCGAAACCCTTCATTAATTCATATTTTCGTGCGAAATAATGCAAATTTTTTCCACCCAGCAAAGACAACTATATATGACAATTGCAAGTTTTGTACGTTAATGTGCATAGTTGATTAAACTATTCACATAATTGCGACGACTATAAAATGTAGGTTATTCAACTTTACACAACTAGTCTATTCAAGTCTGTTCTACTATGTTAATTCTACATATAAAATTTTTATAGTTGCCACCACTGTGTTCTTTCTTGGAGTGACAGATCCTTTAAGTAGTAATGACTAAAGATAAAAATTATTGAGAAAAACTGAAAACTTTGAGTAAAAAACCAGATTTCTCTCCAGCCTCCCTGAAAGTTTTTTTACTCATTATTTGTGGATGTATTTTCTTTGGACATTTGATGCCATATAACTAATCAAAATGTAATGACTAAGTGGCAGTTTCGAAAAGGAGTTATCAATTCATTAGGCGCGACAATCGAGATTCCGCCTCGAAGTATTTAGAGTTATAAAGACAAAAGATATTAAATAATACCGAAAGAATGTAGATATTAAACGGTTAACAAATATCAAGAAAAAGGAATTTTATGTCTTTTTTCTCAAGATTTGATAAAAAAACATTTTGTTTTTATTGTAAAAAACCGATTCTTTACTTGATTTTTTTTTACTTTAAAGTAAAAATATTTTTTTTTCATCTCTAGTATCGACCATAATATTATTGAAAAAAATTGAGCAAGTCTATAAGTCATACGATCATAAGTCCTTTAAAATGGATTCTGAATTTATATACTGCATACAATTTTTATATTATGTATAAATCTATCGTTAAAGAAAAACATATATTATAATATATTCGTCAGAAGGTTGATTCACCCTGATAAGCTTTGAAACGCGACCGTACTTTTCTCGTCTTCAGGAATGTTTGCGTGTCACATCGCTCCGGAGTCATCCCGAGCACACCGGTTCTGCTTCGGCAAAGCGACGCCTATGACGTTTGTTTGACGACGACTCGGGTTATCTCGCGGTGCACAGCACGCGTAACACGAGTCGCTTTGCATAATATATGATGTCTCCGCGAAAACAAAGTTCGTTTCTCCTCGGTGTAACCCGCGAGTTGAATTTTCACGGTGTAAGAAACGCGAAGGTCGACAGAGGAAGCGTCCGTCTCCGTGGCAAATCAAGAGGAAAATGTGTCTATCGTCGATGAAACTTTGCGGTGAAATTAACGATTGCTCAATTTAATTTCGACAGGATTAACAATAAGTTCGATTATCCTCAATTGTAATAATTGAAAGAACAATCGTTAATTATTAAAACATCAAATGATTTAAATCACGGCCAACTTAATTATTTATTTAATTATTAATTTACGACATCTATTTAAAACTAAATTAAACGATAACGCAGCCATACATTGTATATATAGTGACCATTACTCATGTGTTAAAAATAGAGCTACTAAATTTAGTGAATGTCATAAACAAGTTTATAGAAATTGTAAAATAGAAATGATAAAAAAACGTAGTTGAATAACGTGATTGATTGGATATTTTTTGCTCCTGCTAAGATTAACTCTTAACTAGTAACTGGTAGTTTCCGCTTAATCTTTTGCGAGATATTCATTCTCAGAAACGCATAGCGTGATGCAACACAAAGTCTCTGAATTTTCTTATATAAGTGGCGATTGTGTGTTCGACTGCTGTTAATGTTAAATGTATACCTGCTGGATTTGTATTTATTCGCATATCAAGGATATTTTTTACGGCTTGAGCGGCCGTAAAAATCTTCAGTTTGGGGGGAAGGGGGAAGTATTATTATTTATATTAAGTTATATTGAAATTTTTCTTCCATTGTTCGATACTTTAGTAAATTTTTTTTTAAATACAAAATTGTTTTGTTGACGTTTTAGAAACACGGAAATTCTGACGCCTATCGGATTTTATAAAAACATTTCGTCATGCAATTGGCTTCATCGTCAAACAGATCTTTCTCTCTTTCTTTTTACTGTATTTCGGGGCTGGAATGATTTAAATCAATTGATTGAAATCAGTGATTTAAATCGCGATTTAAATCAAATGATTTTTTTGATAAAAAATTTAGTAAGCTTAGTAAAAAAAACAACACGTTTATTATCTTATAATAAAATTTAATTATTTTCTTACTACTAAAAATAATTAACTCGAACAATAAATCCGATTTAAATAAAAAAAAATCCGATTTTTTTATTTAAAAAAAAGTCATGATTTTTTCCAGCTCTGCTGTATTTATCATCATAGCTAATCGCGAATCTAAATCCGTCTGACTCGCGATTGCTTGAGTCATATAGGAAAGATAATGACCAACAGCGGAGAAAGGCGTAGCACGTGATTCTTACGAGAATGATCTTTGGAATTTCTCGGATAATAGACCCTAAACGACAGATCGCAGGTTAATAATCACAATAGATCGAGAATAGGAAAAAAGATAGACGGTCGATAACAAACGGCGACCGTCGCGCGTTACAGGTGTCACGTTGGGATCGCTGGCACTTTAGTTTGACGCGATAGACGAGGCGAAACGTCAAGTGACGTTCCGATCTTGGTGGGACAACGGGGGAAAGAAGTTTCTTGCGACGCGTCACATTCCATCTTGAAATTGGTCGACCAATTGTCGGCCGCAGCTGTCTTAATCGGCTTTAATTGCTTCAAAATATAAAGCCGTCGTCGCGCGCGCTAAAGACAAGTGGCGTCTTGAGTTCAATTGATAGCGTCCCACTTGAGACGCGATGATATCTGCGTTATCGGCCCCCCCCCCCCCCTCCGATTCAGCTGAGCCAGAAATCAATTGCACGTTGCGATAAATCGCTCATGTTTCCTCGGTTCCCACGAGATTTCATCGGAATGCGTTTGATAAAAAACGAATCTCGCGGATGTTTCTATTATTACATCCGTTATTCTCTATCATTGTATCTATTATAACAACGCATCTCGTACATGGAAAAAACAGTTAAAAATTTGTTAAGGTATCTAAAAATTCAGTTAGATACAGATCTGAAAATAATTTTGTCAGATCGTCGAAGTAATTATGTTCAAGCTGGTTACCAGAAATGTCAACCCTTTTACAGCATTGCTCATTACACTTGTCTTACATAATTATTTTGACAGTCCAACAACTTATTTTCAGATCTAGTTAATCTATATCTAGTTAAATTTTTTGACACCTGAGCAAAATCGTTCTTTCCGTGTATCATTCAGTTACATTCCTTCGGTCCTATTTATAGGAAGTTCTGAATTATTCTGCAAAATTTGTCTTGACGTGTAAATCGATCCTCTTGATCCTCGAGTTTTGGACAATCTTTGGTCTCGAGTTGCGTTCCCGGGACGTTCTTGCAAAATTTATTCCAGCGAATTAGGTTGATTCCGGCAGCGTTGGATTTTTGTTTAACGAAGGCGCCTGCCGCTATGTCTTTCGCTCTATATCGCAAACCGAAACATTGTTCTTGCGCGATGTTTGTTTGAAGACCCATCCCAGGGCCGCTGTTACTCCACTCGCGTGCGTAATTTACGTGTGTAATTTCATCGCGGCGGATAACGTCGCGTGCGCCGAACGGCGGCGACGACGGTAAGCTTTGTGCAGATGCTTCTCACCGATAGAAAACACCCGGCGGGTCCCTTAATAGACGATCGTGGCTTACAGGACGGTTAGTAGGTCGCGCTACTTATCGAATGCGAAAGGGTCAACGTATTCGAGCTGGATGATGTATCCTCGTAGTTAAACCCCTCTTTAGTCACTCCGTCTGCTCTCCTCTTCCCTCCCACGGGCTCACGTCCTGTTTTATCACGTCCCTCGCTTGCCAGCCACCGAGATATCGGCCCTTCTCGCAGGGACAATACTCGAAAAATACGCAGTGGCGAAAAGAAATAAAAATATAATAATATTTATATAATATTTTATTATAATATTTATATAATATTTTATTATTTCTTCCTGCACCGAAGTTCAAATTGAATTGTGTAAATTGTTTACGTTCTTCCACACAAAATTTAATACTGCGAAACATTTTGCCGTTATGTCGAACTTTTACACGGTGGTTATTACGTTACGCGATTGTTGATCTTAAACTATCGGCAAAACTGGGACACTGCTGACACTTCGAAAAAAAATCTCACAGATGCACTTTATGCGGTTAAACGATTCTTCTTGGCACGCCTAATGACGTCACGCGACTGCATCAAACTAGGACAGAGTTTAACTCTGCGAGTCAAGTCCCGCAGCGTATTCGGTCGCGATAAAACCGTCAGGATACGATTATCGTTGGATTTGATCCCTTGCAGATTTCGGTGAACTCGATTTACGAGCTTTCTCACAAACAACGAGAATCCGCTCGTCGCGAAAGTCGTTGGGATCGGACTTTCTTCTCGTGGCACTATTTTCATTCATAAAAGTAGCACCGGCGATTTCATTTTCTAGCACAGAATCATGTTCGCGGTATAAATGCCGTTCATTGATGTCGATGCTGCACGATCAATATTGTACACCAGGCCGTGTATTGAATGTAATTTACACAGTCCAGTTGCCTCGCATGCGACCAATCGAGAGTCACATGCACATTTATCTTTGATCGGACGGTGTTTTTTAATAAAATCAAATATTTTATCGTCCGCCTTTCTCGCGCGACTCCCACGCGACGACACGTTTAAAAAAGAAAAAAAAAGAACATCCCGTTGGATATTGCATTAGGTCCTAATATAGAAACGAGGACGTGTTCATCTCCCTCGGCATCTAGAAATTAGCAGACAAGAAACAACGCCATGCGGCCTGCTACTCCAGGTTACTTTCTGACGTCACTACCAACCTTTTGACGTCATTCACCTGTATCTGCCCCTCCTCTCTCTTTCTCTCTCTCCTCGGGAGATGTGCCGCATCTCCACCACTTAGAATTCGTTGACCCAAACGTGTATCGCATTTGCCATCTATTTTGCTACTTCAATGAAATAATGAGACGAATACTAAAAAAAAAACACGCTTAAAAAAGCAAATGAGTGCGAGTCGCAGCTCGGGCGAGCTTTGATCGATCGATCGATGCACTTGCGTCACGGCGTATTTTAAGATGTCGATGATTCCGTGCCAAAGTGAGACATTGGCTTTCTATGGACTAACGTGAGTTTAAATTAACGAACTGTAACTTGAAATACGTAAAGATTTAATTTCGAGCGAAAGGGTGAGCAATAATCCCTCCGTTATTAATTTACTTCCATTAAGACGAACACGTATTTTGATCGGACCGAATCGGGATGTGAAGTCCGGAGACGAAACTCAATCGAGCGACCACGGAAGTCGGGCGACCGTAAATCAGATCGTCGCATCGGGTCAGGTAGAAAATTACGGCACAAAGGTTCGACAATGTCGGCTTACCGAGCATGAGGATGATAAATCATAAAGCGATTGGCCAAGTAACATGGGACGGCAGGTTCAACGTCGACCTGCCGGTCTGTCGACCAACTGTCGCTCCGCGCGCGGTTACTGGCTTACTCCCCTTTTACCTCGGTGCCCCAAAGAGTCGTTTGCCAAAGGCACGGCGACGTATTCAGCGTGGGGTACTTGGCAGCCCCGCGGTTGTGTACGGACGGGCCGAGACGTAACGGAGGAGAGAAAGAGAGAGAGAGAGAGAGCGTTCCATTGGACGTTGACCCGCACGGCTCAACTGTTGCTCCCATTCGCGCATCCGGGAGTCCGCCGAAGGGAGGCGACCTAGGGAAGATTTGATAATGGACGAGTTCTTCCGTCGGACTCGAGTGTTTGTCGCGCGAACTTAGTCCGGAGAATAACGATAGCTGATAAAATTCGTGGCGCACTCGTATCTCGCGCTCGGTGTTGTGTTTTTGTCGGCGATGTCAAAAACGAATTCCAATTCTCTCAAGCGGAAAATAAAATCATGGTCCATGTGTGCAGATTTAAAAGAGGATAGTAAAAGGATGTTAACGTTCAACCTTACGATCGCGTCGCATATGGAACGTGAAAAGTCGAGCGTATTGAACTTGTATATACGTTGCTTTGCGCTTCAAAATTTTTATAATTTTATATATTTGGATGGAATTTTATAAATTATTTTTTAAATCACTGAACAATTCATGTATTGAATTGTTATGAAAACATTTTGTCAAGAAACTAAGTTACTTCTCGTTGTGACAATAATCCTTTCGTCATTCAAAGACTCGTTCGATCGACTATCGCTGGCTGACGCTTGGCACGCTGCCATCTGTCAGCCACGACACAACGAGCTATTTTGAATGGTAGTATCGATTTGGACCAGCCTCACGATACGCTGATTGATCAATGTCGATTCAAGGCTAATCTTTCTGATCTGAGCTTCGCTTGTTATCGTAATTTCTGATCGACAGTATGCGTCTTATCAATCGCATTATTGTCAATATCAACATCAGTTATCTCTTTAAAATGACAAGCTATGTTTTATCTTCAATCTTTAATTTTTTTGTCATTAACTCAGGTGGTGTGATCAAAATATAAGTATTCGGAGCTCACACAACCGCATGTCGTCTTTTGTTTTGCTTGCCATGCGCGTTGGCGGCGATTGAGCCGGCAGCTTTTTTTTATCATTGGGTCGCTGGTTGCTGCAGCTGGCGGCAGCAACAGCAGCGGCTCGTGCAGCAACCTGTCATCGTCGGCAGCGATGACGGCGTCCTCTTGACGCCGGGTCGGACGGTCGGTACGGCGCCAGCGTCGTCTCTCCCACTTCCCGGCGATTCGTCCTCCCGGCCGGCCTTCTCTCGAAACCACGTCCTTCCTTGGGTGTGGTTCGAGATCGTCGAGACGTCGTCTCTTCGCGGGACTCGCCATTCACGCAGCTAATCGGTCCTTCCTTCATCCTGACGTTCGTCGTTTGCGATCTGCGAATAACGTTCATCCTTTCGCATCCGTGATTCACGCGCTCGTCGCAGGAACAAGGACGATCGTGCAGTGAGAGCGGGCGAGTCGAACGAGTGCGAAGGGTGTAGGAGAGAGAAGAAGATTGACGGAGCGGCAAGTGGGGCGAGCCGCAAAGGCAACGTTCATCGATTTGCTTCGCGCTTTCACGGTTGCGTGCGAAACGCGACGGAAAAAGCGAGAGCCCTTTCTCGCTGACGTACGTGCGTGCGTATGTGTTTTTCCGCAGTGCCCCGCAAAAACCCGCAGTTCGGAGTAGTACCGAACCTGAGGAAGAACCTGGACGTAGAACCGGAGCGCTAGTCCCTCCAAAGTTGTCCATTGTCGGAGAAGAGTTTCCCTCGCACGATTCGCGTGTCGACGGGCGCAACCTGGCGGTAACGAGCGACAAGGCTTCTCACGGGGTTGTACGTCGTCTGCTCCGACCTGGTGGTGGTGGCGGCGGTGGCGGTGGCGGCGGCGGCGGCGGCGGCGGCTCTTCCACGAGAGGTTATGTCGCTGCGGCCTCGATGACGCTCCTCTGACAGCAGTGGCGGTGACGGTGGGACGGAGCGAGTGGGTTCCATCGATGCGTATAAACCTCCCTTTCCACTTCGACGCTCTCGTAGGCGAGGACGTCGTCGTCTCTTTTTTTTTTTTTCTCGCTACCCTCACCGATCGAAGCCGCGGGATTCTTGCTGCTCGCTATTAGTTAGCCGGGACAATGGCGCGCGTCGTCAGGGAAAAGCGGAAGAACGATACTACATGACGTCGTTTTCCATCCTGTTGTCAATAGCGCTCTTTCTCGTTATCGATATCGCGCAAAAGCCTCGAGCTTCCGTCGACCTTCGTATTTTGGCTCCGGGGCTCTGCCGCGCGAGACGATCGTCGATTATTCATCGATAACGTTCTCACGCAAGTTGCAACGCCGTCAGAATTATGGAACTGCATTTTATCTAACGTGTTTTCTATTTCTTCATTTTCGAATGAGTATCTAAACGAAAATGAACAAAACGTAAATTAACCTCGCGGATAATTACTTTTATTTGCGAGATTGAAAACGTCGACATCATTTTGATTTTATCAATTGATTTTTTCTTTTTTTCGATATATACATCGATTTATTGAAATCCAGGACATAACTTCCGCACTATTATTATCTCTTTTTTCTTACTGATGGGTGCTAATAATCATAAAGTTTCTATGTTTTGTGACAGTCTATTTTACTCCGAATTCAATGAAAAATTTAAATTTCTCTGATCTGCAATTACATTCAATTTGTTTCTTCTACGTAAGAACTTGTGATTATAGCGCGTAAATATTTCCTCTTATTTTTCTTTTCTAAGCTGTTTACAAGATTTTTTCTTCGCGTTTTCTCGGAGATGATTTTTCCCGGTATAGTGACGTAAAATTTACAGCAACATCGATTAGCACATTAATTCGCGTTATATTATTTTTTGAAGAAAATGCTGTTTTTTTGTTTCATTTGCGCGTGCGCCGAATTTTGTTCTCGTTGCCGATTCCATTCGGAAAGTGAGAACACCTCGCGTTGAATCGACAATCCTCGGTTTCCCCGGGTTGCAAGATCTCGCGGAGGTGAAGGACGCGGATCTCCGTACCTGTGATTGTTCGAGCACGATTGGTTACGCTAATTTGCGAACGGCATGGTAGGGAGAAAACTCTTATAATCAGGATTACGTAGTATTCGAGAGACGTTCGCTTTTCTTTCGAGGAAAAATTTTATGATTTGTGACGCGATAAAACTCGGAGAGTTTACTTATCTTGTATTAAAAAAAAAAAATTGATTGAGATAAAAGTAATCGATTGTTATTTTGTCATCCATATAAAAGGAATGTTTTGCATATTTTTAATGTAATATTTATCTGCTTACAAAAATTATAATTAGCATCGGTTTTTATTTGAAAATATTTTCTGACAGAATCGATTTTAATTGGAAAAAATACAATCAATTCTATACGTCAACAAAATTAATATGTTCATTTTGAATATTAATGTAAAACTATTAAAATGTGACAGAAAAAAAACAGAATTTACTTGCTGGAATTCTAATATAGAGATTTCTTTAAATAATGTCGACTCACACATAGAATTGTTCTTTAAATATCGATGTTACGTAAATTTTCTTCACAGTAATGAAATTGTGTGACATTTATTTTTCCAATAAAATAAATTGGGTGACAAAAATCATATAACTTATCTGAAATGAAAATGGCAAACACACATGTCAGTACTTTTCAGTCAATTATCGGTTTTCCGAGTTTATATCGATATTGCGGTAACTAGTCGCATCGGCGACGGCCGATCGCTCGTCGTTGTGACGGTGATACATGTCGCGCGAATGACGTTTTTCTCGAGGAAAAGCACGCGCTGAAAACTCGAATCTCCGAGTCGTCGACGAGAACTCGAGGGAGAGAGAAAGAGAGAGAGAGAGAGAGAGAGAGAGAGAGAGAGAGAGAGAGGTCGCGATAAAAATATCTGTGTGCGCCATATAACCAAAATATTTTTAGCGAGCCGATAGTTATATTTTCTTTTATCTTTATGCGTTCGACGTGCATGTATACGTGATAAGAGAAGCGTTCTATTATTTTTTCTGATTATTTTAATTAACGTCGTTTAAGACCGAGTATCGAAGAGCGCGAACAAGCGAATGAACAAAATTTACTTCGACAAATGCGGATGAAAAAACTGTGGAATGCATTTTATTTCTTTTTCGTGCGTCAAAAAAAAAGAGCTCGTTACACTGATTATGTTTGTCGTAAATATTCGTATTCGTCCAAGCTTCGTATTCATTTTAACGGTGATTTATCCATAGTCCGGTATTCATAGTCGATTCTTACGTTTAAAACTATCTTAAGTACAACCTTAAGATGTCATAAACCAATTACAGAGTATTAGTATTAAGACATTACTTAAGATGATCTTGAAATAAGAATCGACTATGAATACCAGTCATAGTATAGTATTGATAAATTTTTTTTTTCAATAATAGACACACTATTTTATCAATGATAGATACACTAATTTATCAATTGGTATGTCTTTCATTGAGTTCATTTTCCATTTGACATAAGCGACACAGTTCTATCTTTGTTACTCGTTGAATGCCAAGAAGGATAGAACGACATTTGTGTCAACTTGTGTCACTAAGTGGAAAGCATCCACTAATTGATGAGTTCTTTCTAATTGAAATTAAAAAATTAATTAATCCAATTAAGTTCTAATTGATAAAATAAAATTCTTTCTTTTCTATGTGATATGTTGTTAAAGTTTTAGATAAATGTTGCATACACACCACACACACACACAAAATTGTTAATGCAGCAGAGCTTTAATTCAATTTATTTATGTTTCTCTCGAAGCAAGACAGAATATCTTCTTTAATACGCCGAATCATTACGCGTGTCTGGAAATAACTATTTATTTTCACTGATGTGTTACGCTTGGAAGCGGCACGCGTGCCAATTAGCGAGCTGGATGGGCCAAATGACGATACAGCAAGCATATTTAAGTTAGAAATTCTTATTTATCACTATTGGTGTATAAATATTTAAAAGTTTCAGCGATGTTCTTATCTCTCCTTTTCTCAAACGTATAGATCGCAACACGCGCGCAATAAGACCGTACTGTATGCCGCGTGCAAAGTCAACTCGATTATCTATTACAGTTATTTAGAAGGAACTGCGGTAATTCTCGGAAGACGTTTGCGGAAGACTGCTCAGGCATGCCGTCTGTTCGTTTTATTTGAACCGCATCAAAATTGCACGTCATCCGCGTGAAGTATAACGCTTCGTTTATTACCCGCGGTATCGTACACGATAGATGGAATGGCCGATGAAATAACTTATAACATCTTTCTTTATAAGAATAAATCCTAGAGTCACTAAAGCAACAATGGCATTCGTAACTATTATATTTTATGATTTGATAAATTATTATTATTATTATTATTAAATTATTATTATTAAAAGGATTTAACCCTCCACCGATAAAGTGACTTTGAAGACACAATCGATTTTTCGATTGTGAATTTTCTTACACCGATTTAAATCTGTAAAACACAAAATACTTCGATTAAAACAAAAACTCGTTGTTAAAACTTTCACAAATCTACAAGAATTTTTTCAGATTCTTATACGGTTCAAAACAATTAAAAAAAAATCTATTCTGAATCTCAAAAATTTAGGTTGTGACGGAAAGTGCAAAATTACATATTGTTGACGGAAGGTTAAATATTTCTTTTGCGAATCAAAGATATTATGAATAGAAATATTTTTTAGAAATACTTTTTGTCAGTTGTGATTAACCGACTTGATATTTTGTGCTCCAGAGGTGGCAACGGTCTCGTCGGGAAGTGTCGAAGTTGGCGCGAGGGGCGGAGAGGTCAGCTGTGGTCTGGCTCTAGTTCCGGTGGTAGCGGCGGAAGCGGAAGCCGCTGCAGTAGCGAAGGCAGGGGGCGAGGAGGTGGGGCCGGGTGAGGCTGGTGGTAGTCCCGACTTCGTTAGGAGACGCAAATTTTATCCTTATCCCCATTTTCATTTATCTTCTTTTCTTTTACCTCTCACCTTGCCTTACGAGAGTAAGCTCGGGGGCGTTCGCCACCGGTTAACGGAAACACTATCGACGGCGTGACACCGGCCCCGTAATCAGCCTTACTCCCGCAAAGAGTAGGCGTCGCAGATAGGAGCTACCGTCATCCATCGTAGAATCACCGTCATCATCATCATCATCATCATCATCATAGAAATTGCGTTCTGAATCCTTCCCGACGAGAGGAGGGAGCCCCATCAGCTCCTCTCGCACGCGCGCGACGTCCTAGTATCTCGGACCCGTTAACGGGTGCTCAGAAGGCACGCGCGTCATCTGCCAGACATCATGAACGAGCTCGATAGCCTTCGTCAAGAAGCGGAGTCGCTGAAGAATGCTATTCGGGTAAGTATTCGCTTCCTTTTCGAAGTCATTGTCTCTTCCTTTTTTTTTAATCAAGATGTTTACTACTTGGAAAAACCTGGAATTTTCAGGGAATTTTTTTTTTATCCGTGAAAATTAGGAATTTTCATGGACTTTTATCGGTACTCAGGAAAATTTTTCGAATTTTACTTTTAAATTTAAATCCTACTTTTTCTGAAAATATGGTTTCAATTTTTTTTTTGTTAATGCAAGATGTCGACAAATGATTAGCGATAAATATAGCATACACATTTGCATACATTCATGTACATTCTCATGTATTTCGCAGTTTTTATAAAAATATCTGGATAACAGCAGAAGAGAGCTCATTTATTACATTGTAGCGAGTCTTCCCTTTTCTATAGATTTTGGCTCTAATTATAGAAAAGAATAGACATAATTTCAAGGAATCCGTGTCTTCTAATTTACATTATATAATTTGTTTACGTTATTTGTACTTTAATTTATTTCAAATTTACATTAAAGAGAGTTTTCTAGCTTTACCTGAAATTTTAAATACAAATACCTAGAAAATCCAGGAATTCTCAAGGAATTTTTTTACAAGACTTCAGTAAACATCCTGTTAACTCATTCAAAAGTATATAAAAAAATATATATATAACTCATTTTGCGCAAAATATTTTTAATTGAAGTTGCGAAGAAAATATTACGAATAATTTGTCAACTACTTTGTTATTATCTATAATTCCATTTCTCGAAATAAAAATTTATTAAATTATTCGCAATTAACATAACGCTAATCTATTAGTGAATAATATAATGCGCTAAATGCGTTATAATATCAAAAATAAAACATCCTATAACATCAAATAAAATAGACTCTTTAAGAGAGAGAGAGATAGAGATGTAATTGTACCTTTTCCAACAAATTTGATCGAATCAATGCCAACCTATTCGTCTCTTACGTCAGATTTTGCAATTTTATGTAACTCTCTTCCGGCTTTCTTTACTCCGGACGTTAAAGCGAGTATCGTAAATTTTAACGATAGAAAGATATTTTTCTATAGCGAATGACTTTCCATATAGTTGTGAGAATGGAGCCAGCTAGCGATGGTGGTAGTGTGGTGGTGGTAGGGCGCGGCATAACCGTCGCTTCTCTGATCAATACGCTACCATCCCTCTCTCCCTCACTCCATATCTTGTTTCTTCTCTCGATGTATTCGTCTCTCTTTCTTCTCTACTCCCCTTCCTACCTTTGCCTTTTATATATGTATAAAATGCAGTCGCTCGCACGATGTGCGCGGAAATACGCGCTTACGATGACAGGAAATAACTCGATCGACCTTGTTTCTAATTGTTCATGACGCGTATGATTTTTTTTAGATTATTTTTGGATTGGTTTATTCAATGAAATCTCCAATGTGCGTAACGGATGCGTATACCGTGAATGCTAAAATATTTCCTTATGTATAACGATTTTTTCATATTGATTGATTTAAATATAAATAATACTTTTCATTCTTTTTATCACACAATTAACTTACCTAAAATTATTTTATTGAAAAGATAGATATCATCATCGATTAAAAATACTATACTGTGATAAAAATTTATTAAAATTAATTGCGGAATGATGCGATCTCAGAAATCGTTTTGTGGTCTTGTATATACATCCTTAGTATATTAAAGGCAAAGAGTTACATTCAATATACTTTAATATTAAGTCACTTTAAGTACCACTGTATTATAATACGATTTTAAAGGTCAGCGCAAAAGTAATATTGCGGCATAATATCGGAATAAATACACGCGAGCACCATTGACAATTCACCGGAATTTTCTTTCTCGTCTTGTAATTTCCTTTTTCTAATTTCTTGAAATTCATGGAAATTTTCAGCATTCTGTGTAATTCAGTAACTTATTCGATAGTAATCGTCGTTTGACCTTTTATGCTAAACTCGTGTGTACGCAAGCATGACATTAAACGAATTTTTCATGTGGAATTTATTAAATTTTCGTGCCGAAGTTTATTCGCTACCAGCGTGTTCCAAATTAAGATGCTGCTTAAGCGTGAAATTTTGAAGCCTTAATTATCATTGAATAACATGGCGGTGTGGGCGATAAGATTTCCTCACTTTACGCGGCTAACAGTAACGAATAATTGCATGCGACGATTTCTTTCTTATCATTATCTTGAATCTTATCGCGTGTGTTAGGGATCAAACGCGAGAAACAGATCCCGACGCAAATTTATAAATTTGCCTGTGATCTCATGCCGCAGGATGCCAGGAAAGCAGCATGCGACACGACCTTGGCCCAAGCCACATCGGGCATGGAACCTATCGGTCGCATACAAATGCGAACGAGACGTACGCTTCGCGGTCACTTAGCTAAAATTTATGCGATGCACTGGGGAAGTGACTCGAGGTATGACGTTAGATGCAAACACGTTGATTCTCGATGGCGATTAGCATGTGAAATTGTTGCGTTCATTTTAACGTGAATAAAATTTTAATAGTAATAGTGAATTTTCAGATGAAGAGGCTTTTAAGAAAGTAGAAAAAGTATACATATTTAGAGATAGATTTTTACTTCGTATTTTAAGATGTTCTAAAATATGATGGCCATGCAAAATATTAAAATAGAGGAAGTACCTTTCCGTCGCGTTGAGTTTACATCAGCGTATATTTTATTTTTCGTGCATAGGAATCTAGTCTCCGCATCGCAAGATGGCAAACTGATCGTTTGGGATAGTTATACCACCAATAAGGTTCACGCGATCCCATTACGGTCATCATGGGTAATGACTTGTGCATACGCGCCCTCGGGTAGTTACGTAGCATGCGGTGGGCTGGACAATATCTGTTCCATCTATAGTCTTAAAACTAGGGAAGGGAATGTTCGGGTGAGCAGAGAACTTCCGGGTCACACTGGGTACTTGTCCTGCTGTCGATTCTACGATGACAACCAAATCGTCACCAGCTCCGGCGATATGTCTTGGTAAGTATTACCTAGAGATTTATGACAGATGACCGAAAATTGCTATAACAGAGAAATCCTATATTCTAAAATGTCTCTTCAAGATGAAATATGTAAAAAATATAAATGTATAATATATAAAATATATATGAACATTTTAATGCATAAAATAAATGAAATTGCATATACGATATGTCCCAAAAGTTGCCGAACTTTTAAAACTCTGTAATAATTCTAAATTTTTATTTATAATCATCCGAAATATATCCCTTCGGAAGAAATACGTTTAAAATGGTTGTATAGCTTCAGAAAACTCCCCTGAAAGCTCCGCTCTTCCCTTGAGATAGTCGAAATGGTCTCGGTCGAAGCCTCTTCCTTGGATGTCCAAAATAGTACCGAACTGCTTTCCCTTCAGCTTCATTTTTAGTTTTGGGAACAAAAAATAGATACACATCTGTGCCAAATCTGGTGAATATGACAAATGATTAAGGACTAGGATCGATTTGAAAATGAAAAATTTACGATATTTGCTCTTTGTTCCATCGTGATTTCTCAACGAGTGTCACAAAGATATTATCGGTTTTATATTTGTGGTAAAACATCCATTAGAGGAACCTTAATTCAACTTTCAGAATTTGTAAACGAAACTTCGACAAAGATAATGCAACCCTATTTATAGATGATGTCATTAATATCGTCCGTACGAAGAAAGTTCAGAAATTTTTGGGACAGACCATGTATACTTCTCTCTTTATTTGTTTCTTATATTTTCTAATTTAGAAGAATTAAAATACATTTACTCAATCATACTTTTGAGTACGTTTTATCAAATGCAAATCATTGCGTTTAGCAAACTGAAAACTCAATAAAAATATATAGAAAGCGATGCAAAATTTCATTTTTTCTCTTCCTACCCCCAAATTGATGAAGATTTCTGAAGATTATGGTGCGAACTAGAACGCTGAATTGTTCTGATTCAGTGCTTTATGGGACATCGAAACTGGCCAACAGTGCACTTCGTTCATCGGGCACACTGGCGATGTGATGTCCCTATCGTTGGCGCCGGATACACGCACCTTCGTGTCCGGTGCGTGCGACGCCAGTGCGAAGTTATGGGACATACGTGAAGGTTCCTGTAAGCAGACCTTTCCGGGTCATGAGAGTGACATAAACGCCGTTACGGTGAGATATTACATTAAAGAATGAAGAATTATCTTTTCGTAATAGTACTAACGCATTTTTGAGAAAGGTTAATTAAGGATTAGCTTGACGGTTCGGACATACTATTCGCAGTTCTTTCCGAATGGATACGCTTTTGCGACGGGCTCGGACGATGCGACCTGCAGACTTTTCGATATTAGGGCGGACCAGGAACTCGCGATGTACAGTCACGACAATATCATTTGCGGTATCACCAGTGTAGCTTTCAGCAAGAGCGGTAGATTATTGCTGGCGGGCTACGATGATTTCAACTGCAATGTTTGGGATTCTATGAAGACGGAGCGAGCCGGTAGGTTGATGGTTGATGGACCTCACGAGTGATAATACCTCCTTAAGAGAGAAGAGAAATTTTATTCAAGGCCCTTCTCTTGATACTTATTCTTCTTCGAGTTTGCTAATTCCAATAATTTTAATCGTTGGACTAAAAGATAAAATCGTTCTTACTATTTTATTAAAAAAATATTTTTTAAAAAAATTTTGTTTTTTTTAGGAATTCTCGCTGGGCATGATAATCGCGTGTCTTGTCTCGGCGTTACGGAAGACGGCATGGCGGTAGCGACGGGTTCCTGGGACTCGTTCCTACGCATTTGGAACTAACTTGGGGTTCTTCCCAGGACGGTTCTTCAAAGAACCAAATACAGTCAACCAATTTACAGCATAAGAATCAAGTATCACCATCTCACCACTGAGCAAGTCGGCGTGCCAGCAGCCTCGACACTGGCAAACAATTCGCCAGGTTCACCGGAGTTGACGCTGATCAGAAACTTTGGATACCGGATTAGCGACAGTAGCAGCAGCAATGGCAGTAGTAGCAGCAACAATAACAATTACGATCGTATGAAGAGAAGATCGCATGATAACAGCAACAGCGACGATTTCAAGAACGTTTTGGGTTGTGGTGGTAAGAAAGATTCCCACGGCAAGCGCATCGTAGTTGACATGACCTGGCGACGCAATAAAGTCGGCGATAAGGACCACGAATATCAACGCTTTTAAGAAGAATTGGCTCGAGTTAAGGTCAAATACGAAGGCACATTGCGGCAAAAGAGCGCGTGACGAAGGATAAAACATAAGAACGGAAAACAAGCGCTCACAACAAGGTCGAATTAAGAATTCTCTGCGGCATTGTGTGCAGACTTTCTTTTTATCCTTCTCTTTCTCAAGGACTTTCTTCGCGAACCTTCGAGAGACACGTGCTTGATAGTTTTTTACCCTCACGGGGGTACTCCCAATCGAGGATTCCGAAGTTTGAAGGAAGGACGACAATCTCGCGCCGACGATCGTCAAGAGATTTCCATCTCGAACCAAGGTTCAAGCGTTCACTGCCGAAGAAACGCTGTTAACGGTTGCTCCGGCGGTTAGTTATGGATTATGTTTCCCATGCAAAACGAGATTTTATCAGGCATAATATGTAATCGTAATATTGCGTCGTGACTCAGAGACAAGCACAGCCAAGCTCATAATAGTCCTGTAATGATGCATTCGAGTTTATATGATGTATATTGAACGCACATCGTATATCGATGGAGATTCACGACGCAAATTACATACACTTGCACGCGAAAACGAGGGAACAGTGCGGATCGTCCAACAGCCTCGAGATACAGCCAAATCGCCCATACTCGTCACGCGAGCTTTGCCCTCGTGCACGAGCACCGAATCGAACGAAAAAAAGATATATGTATATGTATATATACATATATATATAATGTGTATATATATATATATATATATATATATATATATATATATACATACATACACATACATATACACATATGAAATGAGATGATCATTTTTCTTATCATGATAAAATATGCCGACTTTGCACCAACATTATAACTATTATTATTGTTACTATTACTAGCACCACAATCCTCTCGATTGGTTTCTCGTAGATGTATCGTTATTTATTTTGTATAGACATCTGCCATAGGTCCCGCGTCTGCGTTTTTTGTAAGTATGAGAGCGAGCATGTTGTAAAAAAAAAAAATCGAACGAGAGAGTTGTGAGAGTGTGAGAATGAGAGGGAAGGGCGCGCGGCCAATTGTCAATCAAAAAAAAAAAAAAAACACGAGACATGAGATACGTGTCGAAACGAAATGAATACTGAACGTAGTTGCTCCTTCGATAAATAATTCGATTCACCGGGATATTGATGTTCGTGGAAGAATTACGAGCAGACATACTAGAGTTCGAGAGAGAAAGAAAGAGAGAGAGAGAGTGCGTGTGGATCGACTTTCGTCTGCTTTTGTATCGCGATTGCGTTACGATCGCATGAAATGATGGGCCAGCGTGAAGTGTCAAGTACATTTAATGTAATGTGTAATCATTTAGTTCATAGTGTCCATACCTTAACTTTCTCTCCCGCCCTTTATCCAATTATCTCTGATTACGGCAACGGCGAGAAGGAGAAGAAGAATTAATCCCTGTCGTCTTGGTATCTCTTCCCTACTGTCGATTGAATGCCATCAATCCTCGTGCACGAGGCGAGCACGTGCTCTCGATCGAAAGAGTCGTGCTAAAAGTACCTTTGAAATAGGACCCAAAGAATCCCAGGTTAATAGAAAAGATCGCGAAACTTTCTTTCTTCCCTCCCACCCTCCTGATTATTATCTTCTTAATATTTTTTTTCTTTATTGTATTTTGTTTATCATGGCCTTTTTCATAAACATGTAAGTAAGTTTCGTATTTTTTGATAGCTTTCTTTTGATAACTTTCCTCTCTATCCCTTTCATCTGTATCCCTATTTTTCCGCGTTGTTATCACTTTTTTTTCTTTCCTTTCACTCTCCTTCCTTTTCTGCCTGTTCTATCCTTTTTTTCAGAAATAAATGTTGAAACTGTGTATGCATTTAAAATAATAATATTAATGATAATGATTATACTATTAATATTAACGATGATCGTAATTTATAATTATTATCTAATATTTAATATATAAGTACATAAGATCGATGGTTTTTCTCAATATTGCAGGATTACATGTCCAATCGCCTTCCGGCAACCACGTTCCGATGTCTCTTTTTTTTTAATTTTTTTTTAAGAATTTTGTACATTCATCACATACATTCATACATATATATATATATAATTAATTGCGTGATGCGCTTTGCTTTTTATTTGTGATAAACGAATAAACTTAATTTGATAGGAATTCTATATAAATCTTTGTTTTAATTAAACGTAAATTGTATATAAAATAAAACGTAATTTGTATATTCGAAAAATTGTGTAAAAGTTGTTGTGTGAAAAGTTGAAAATCGTGTTAAAAATTACGATGGGATACATCGGTTGCTAAATGTAAGAAAAAAATGCGTGGATTCCGGAAAGCGACTATCGAGAAATTTTTTTCCCAGTAACCAAAAAAAAAATGTAATCTGGTTACAGAGCAAGCGAGCACCAGTTTTCCGATGATTTTCGAGAGATGCCAAACCTCGAATTCGAATTTCGCAAAATCGATTCTTTTTTTTACACGTATATATAAACTAATCTCGCTTACGTAATGCTTTGTACTTGTTAGATATCAAACGGGCAAAAGATCTTTCTCCGTCTCGAAAGAGAAGATCCTCGTTCCTTCGATTCTTTGTATTATTAAGAATTCTTCCAAAGTTCGATGCGAGGTATCGAGCGTTAAAATCGATTAAAAATGCGAGAAACGTGAGCAAGGCTTTTCGGTACTTTCGACATAATTTCGAAATGAAAGAAGAAATAATAGAGCTGAGAATTACGAAGGAATAGGAAACTTTAATAAGCAGACTGATGGAAACAGATCTGTGCTTTTTGCATTTCGCGATTCCGTGGCTTTCCCAAGGGGGCATTTTCTCCTTTTTGTATCTTGAAACCTGGAATGATATGGTTTCTTATTTTTGGTACAAATATGAAAAAAAAAAATAATATCGATGAGTAATGCAAAATTGACAAGTTATTAAGTCTCTAGTCATATTAACTGGCATGCGCGTGAAAAATGAAAGGATACCGGCAGATAAAAAATTGTAAACAGAAATAATTTTTTTGATATCTCGTTCACGCGAATACGATTGCGGAAGCTGACTTTAATTCTTTAATTTATTTTTCCCTTTTTAAAATGTGGCACACATGGTAGATTAATTGCGACGCAGAAGGAAAAATAACGGTATAAAAATAGTTTTGATGAAATCAGCCTTCTTTTTCTCTCTTTTTCGAGCTTTTAAGGATATAAAGAGAAAATTAAATAAAAATATTTGGAAAAAGAATTAAACGTGGCGTTTTCGTTATTTTTTTTTTTTACCGCTTCTTCGCTTTCTGTTTCCTCCCTCCGCAAGTGACATATTGTGTCTTTTATGGTTTCATTATCCGTTTTCTTTGCATTTCGGTCTTGAACATGCGTACTTTATTTTCTTTCGCTACGTATTCGTTAATGTCATAAAACAGTGTTAAGATGAGGTCTACAAGACTATGGCGTTGGGTCCTATTTCAATTATTAGAATAATCGTTACTAGTGTATACGCATACATATAGTTAAAAAAGGGGGAAAGGAGGAAAGAAAGGGAAGAAACGTGAAGAATGTGCCGACGATACTTTCGTGACTTGTTTTACGATGGACGACGAGAAGCTGTCGGGAATACTGCCTCTTTCATGCACAAAAGAAAAGTATAAATTACGATATAATACGTATATTATACATAAAACACACTAAATAATGTGCAAATCACTGTTAAAGTTTAAAAAAAAAAATCGCAAGAGGACGTGGTCGTGTAAAACAAATAAGACGTGGAGTGAAAAGTGCATCGATGAAGATCGAGTGAACATTGTTCGAAAGGGAAATGTACATTCACTCAACAATTGAAAATTGAGATCAAGACACGTCTTTACTGTAGATAGTTACAAAGATTTCATCACTTTTTTATATATAAAAGTATATATATATATATATATATATATACGTATATAAATAATGATAATTAATCACTATTGACGGTTAGCCTAGGTCATTCGCCACTTCGCTGCAGAGGACATTTCCACGTGAATATTCAAAGTATCGATTTTCTTTGTTGATAAATAAATTACTCTTGTTTCTTATGACATCCCATACAGCATAGACCTCCAAGAGACGTTCCAAGGATGTTCCCAGAACGTTTCTCGGATAAAATGTGCTGTGTGTGGACTAGTGGACAGACAGCCTCCTCCCCAGACAGCATGTTCAAAATCGAAACGATCATAAAACATCTTTAAGACGTCTTATGTCCTGATTTTGAACATGCTGTCTGGATACGTTATATCTCGTGGATGTCCCTCTGTCGCGGAATTCATTATCACTCGCATAATAGGAAGAATTGTTTCGGAAGAGATCTGTCGATGAAATACGAGGAAAGACGAATTTCGTCGAGTTTTAGCGATATCACTATATTTGAATCAGGGATGAATTTCAAATTTTTCTTTACCTTTTATCGAGTCATTCCATCTGTTCCAATGTTTTAAATATGAAGAGAGGTATCTCTATACACATACATGCAATTACATTATTTTTGTTATAATGAACTGTGTTACCTTTCGATATTACATCTTTGTTTGAACTTTCATCGTAACAATAACGTTCAATAATATTCTGCAGTAGAAAAGCTTATGCAAAAAATAGTCCAGAAATAATTCTTTCGAGCGCAAACGTTATCTGCCCGCTTGATTGGTCATTGGATAGATCGTTCAGATAGAAAATAAAATAAAGGTATATCTTTTTACACACACACAATTGCAGTTTTATGCTGTAATAAGCTACGTTCGCTTTCGATATCGCGTCTATTTACTTAAACTTTCGCCGGAAAATTTATCAGATTAATATGATATCCGATAACATTCCGCAATAATGAAGTTCATGCGTGAAACAACCTAGAGATGATTCTCTCGAACATATAATCATCTACTCGCATTCATTGGTCATCAAATAGATCATCTGCGTAGAAAACCGAGCGATATAGTCTGTCTATTCGGTAAACATGATTAAAAGGATACAGATTCGTGTACAATTAGGAATCATTAGGAATCATCTCAGAGCGTGATTGTATCTATGTCTCCCGTCGCGGCTTCTAAAATGACGCAAAATGAAAATCGCACCGGACGGATCGTTAATTATTTCATTTTGCAAAACTGCGTGATGTGCGTGAACGTGTACGTGAGAACCGCTTGGTCCTCTTTCTTGTACGTTTTTCTCTGTGCAATTTAAAGATCACGGGTACAACGGTATGCGTTTCAGATCAATAAGTGGAATAAATTATTTTCGCGATAAATTATTTCTGTCGAGATCGTGGCAAGTAAATAAGTACTGATCAAAGTTTCAGTTGTTATTTGCGTTTTTTGTTATAAAGATTACGAAGATTGTTATTGCATTCGAATGCCCGATTAATATGCCCAGAGAAAGCAAACCGCAAGCATCATCGCAAGCCCGTGTGAAGAAGACAACGAGCACACGAGAGCCACGTTTGCATAGTGTTCGATAATATCTTTCAATTTCGATGTCGTATCCTAGGTCGTTATAGTTATCGGTGAATTTTTTTAAACGCGGGTACGTACGTAAATACCTAAGATGTGCAAACGCAAGTGTGAATTTCCTTCTAAGCGAATTGCGAATTTGAGACACACAAGTTTTTGTTACTTCATTGTTACATAATACGGTAGCGTGAACTCGAGTCCTTCATAGCGTTTTTCATTGACATACGCGCGATTCTAATAACGATTCGAAATTCTAATGAAAGAAATGACATTTTTATGAACTTCATCACTGAAACGTTTTGTGAAGTTTCCTTTAGACACGCCTTAAATCGTCTAACGATTTTTACGTGATTTTATTGTAAATCTAGTTATTATAAAAGTCTGGTGCATTCGATCTGCAATCATGAAGGAGAAAAGCGGGGAATTGGTGAACTTGCTATATTTTTATGCATTTTAACTTTTTCATGCTTCTTAATTCATAATTAAATATCAACGATATAATCCCATTTAAGATAAAAAAAGATATATTTTAACAAGATAGATAATGTTATTCGTAAATGATATTTGGAACATATCTTTGAACTAAAAATTTTGTTCGTGTATCTTTTCGATATAAAATTGCTTTACTTACTATTGCTTCTTTCCATCCCCAGTTTTTCGCGATGTTACAATCACAATCTTACTTATAAAATAATTATATATCAAAGTACAAAGTACAGAATTTATCCGCGAAAGTGCTTATAAATCGCGCTCTTTTACGAAATAAAAAATGCATCGCTTTTAATTAAGTTACGACGAAGCTTCGTCCGAACTGGGAACAAGTATGAAAAAAGTACGAAGGGAGAAACAGCGAGAGAAGATTTATTTTTATTGCATCAGAGCAAAAGACTGACGTGTTTTTCAGTGTCAAAATAATTAAACAATCTCTTATAATAAAAACCAAGTTGCAAAATAAAAAGTGGAAATGCGACAGGTGTGACAAAGTTTTGTTGCTTTTACTTCGTGATTGCAAATTAGGGTAACCGGCATTAAGTCAGCTACTGTGTCGAGGACAATTGCTTCTTTTATATTCTCCCTTGAGAAATAAAGCGGATAATAAGAAGCATCTTTTCTCACAAAGGCGCCGTTCGATTTTGATATCGACGAAACTGTACTTTGATGATGAAGTTGATTCTACACTTGATAACCCTACAATAAGGGCCAAAAGAATGAAAACGACGGACTTCCCAATTTTTGGAAAGAGAAACTTAGCATGTAAGATACTCTCTGTAACGTAAACCATAAGTCGTAAAGTGTAAGGACTGTAACGCGTCAAATAATCATTAACCGCGACGGTTAACAACCATAAATATGATTGCGATAACGATACGATAGTACGAAGAGATAAATCCAAAGAGACGTGCAGGAGTCGATGAAGCGCCGATTGATGGCGACAAGAGTCACACATTCGCACAAAAGAAATCTAATCCTAGATCATTGCGAGTCTCTTGTTCTCGATCATCCTCTGCTCTTGATCGACACTTGATACGTTCCGAAGAACTTAACTTACATTTATAGGGAGCAAACGAGAGTGCGAGCGAGAGAGAAAAAAAGCGTACGAAAACACAATTAACTACGTGAGTGTAATGGGAGAAGAAAACAAAGCTACCAAGAAATACTAAGAAAAAAAAGAAAAAAACAGATATCAAATTTGATTTTTGCGTGCCTGTGCGGAGAAACAAGATGATATGTACGTGCATATTTATAAATCTATTACTATAAACGATCCTAGCGGGTATGTAATCCTTACGTTTGTTGGGACAAAGGGGAATAGTACGTTCGTATAGATTTTCTGCATAAACAAAACAAAATGAGGTGTGTGAAGACGGGAAGTGATAGAGACGAAAGAAGTCGGACGAAGGGGAACAGATTCGTTACACGCGGTATCACTCTATATAAATATATTATAATATCAAGAGCTTCTTGCCAAGTGACAAAGTGATAGCTTCTGCAGGAATAAGCGATCCGAGATTCATCTGGGATCTGTTTGGAAGCCATAGGCTGACAAGAGAGGCGACGATAAAGATATAATATATTTAACGTGACAGAGATTACCATTTCTTTCGCGTGCGACTGGTTCATCATTGCACATAATTACGGATTAATTATTATTACTATTATTAATTACGGTTCATCGACATCACCGCCATCGTCATTATTATGATTATTATTATTATATAATTGATGTGAGTGTGGACACAAAAATAAAATGTACGTAGTAGAAGGTCGACCCGTTTCACCCATCTGTCGTTTCTTTCGACGAAGTTTCCAAGTTCCCGAATTTAAAACGAATCTCATGAAAGTAATACATTTATTTCAAATAGAAGAGCAAGAAAAATATTGAACATTCAATGAACTTAAACTAACGAAATATCACCTATAACAAATTCTCCAATCGCGCGAAAACTTGCTCACTCAAAAGTAAAGTTCGTTTCACAAAAATAACATAATTTTACAATCTCTTCTTGATCAATGTGCTTAAATAGACTAACTGCGATTATTTATTTAAAAATAATGTAGTAAAACTTTGCTTCTAGTTCTCTTGTGCAACTTGCATTTCTATACTCTTTTTCATATTTGTCGCGACGGTTTTGCGCTCCTCGTTTGACAATACACACTCTTCCTTGCATTCTACGTTTCCTGTACATGATGTTGGAAACGTTTCGACCTTTATTCCCTCTTTCAAATCAGCTGCCCTTTCTTGATTGATATGCTTTTCAAGATCAACAGGAATCTCAACCATTTCTTTGGACTTTCTGAAGATAACCTGAAGGTAATGTACAAATTAATCATATCATATTTAATGAATTGTAACCAAATGAACTAAAAGCACAAAAATGACTTTACATATAAAATAATTTTTAGAGATATGTAACACATTTTCTTATATCATACTAACATCTTTTTGTTGACAATGGAAAGTAGTTTGCGAATCATGCGATTGTTGTTCAATTTCTTTTTGTTCGGGAGTTTGTTCAAAATCTTTAGACGTTGTAAGACAAGAAATCACTTCAATCAGCGGTTTAACTGATTTCTTTATCGGGCATTCTGTTTTCTGTAATAATTTATTGTCAGATAATATTTCTTTTGATTGTTCATTGTCCATTGTGAAATCTGGCTTAATCAATAATGTCTTTTTGCTCTCTAATTCATGCAGATGATCGCAAAATTCTTTGTAAATTGATACATTAGCATTTACTGTCGATGAATTAGAGTTTTCGGATTGTCGTAAAAGATTGGCAAGCGATTGGATATCTAAAACAGATGAATAGTTCTAGATAATTTTTTATTTTAAATTATATACTTTTTATATTTAAGTACATTGACCTTACCAGAATGATTACCTGATGCGGCAGATTGCAAATTGATTGTTTGTTCCGTCATTAATTGTTGTCTTTCAGAATACGTACTTGTCACATCGCTAGATTTATTACCATTCTTATTATGACAATTGTCTCGCTCTCCAAAATCGCCCGCGGGTTTACTAAGATCCATTTTCGAAATATAATTAAATGGTACATATTCTCCGAGACTTCTTCGATCATATTTATAGCGTTGCGATTTTTCGCCTGCATTTTCCGCGTCTTTTATCAGATTCGTTATGCATTTGTCGATCAACGGCGATACTTTCCTCGCGAATTTCTTCGTTTCTTGTATCAGATGCTGTCTGCATCTCTCAGAGATTTGACTACGAGATTTGCGTTCCTCCGGTTTCCTTCCGGGATTTATTTCCTCGATGAGGAAAGATTTCTTGTTGCTGACCTCGATATCTTCCGCTTCGCGTGCTCTTTTACCTGTCAGTCTTGAAGAGTGACTCGCTCTTTCTAGGGATAAACGATTTATCGTTCGTACGAGCGATTCCATTTGAGAATTAGATTGTGCAGTTTCAGTTGAAAATTCTTGCTCTCTCTTTGATATCACCATTTTATCAGAAGGTTTATCATTGATTTTCTCATCCTTGCCAAGTGCATCGTTATGCTCTTTATTTGAAACTATTTTCTTCCAATAATTGTTTGTCAAATGGTCGATATTTTCATTTTTAATTGAATCAACAATTTTGTCGAAATTATTTTCCATATTAGTCAACCTTAAAACTTCTGATGATTCGAAGTTGCTTTCCGCAATTTGCGAGTCTTCTTGCACGGACGTTGCTGTCTTAAAGGAATCATCATCGGATTCGTCGACGTTTTTCTTTCCTTCCGAAGATTCGAGTGAAAGATTATTAACTTTGTCTTCCAAAATTTCGATTTTCACAGAATTATCCTCCTCTACAATATTTTCGCATTTTGAAGATTGTTCATTGGCATCAAGATCTTTCATATTGATGAAAGTACAGACACTTCTCTTCTCCGTATCAATGGCTGATTTTTCGCAATCCAATTTTTCCTCTAGGTCTATTAAATCGATTGAAACTTTCGGTTTGTACATTTTCTGTACGCAATCCCGATTTCTCAATTCAGTAAAGAGGCTGTTGAACACTTCACACGATTCTTCTTGCTCTATGCTTGTACATTGCTGTATTTTCTCAGATTGCTCGCATTTTTCCGTGTCTTTTGTAGAATATGTTTTCACCGAATCCGGAAGTACACTTGATGTGCAAGTCTTTTGTGTCATCAAGTCGTAGACAGCCTGAAAATTATTGGTAACATCGGCCGGCTGCTTTTTATCTTCCGATGAACAGTGATCAGATTTATCATTTATTTCGATATCTTCTTTCTCTACTTCATGATCAGATTTATCATTTATTTCGATATCTTCTTTCTCTACTTCGTTCTTCTTTGCTTCGTCTTCTCGCTTCTTCAGGATCTCCTTGACCTTCAGTTTCCTTTCCTTGGTACTCCACCATCGCAGTTTATCTTCCTCGCTCGCGGAAACCTTGGTCCCGGTTTCTTGGATTTTGCTATCATCAACAAAATCAGTTTGCAAATTCTCGTCTACCATCTTTCTCTCGCCCCAAAATCCTTCCACCTCGCCGTTCTTGAACATTATCTTGTTTTCGTCAACAAACCTATCCATACTGTCGCAGAATTCTCTCATCTCTTCTCGAATGCTGCTAAGTTTAGAACCGAACGAATATTCTCTTTTTCTTTGATAGCTCTTGATATTTTTACTCGATATATCGTCTCTCACGTTGATGACTGTATTTGAGAATTTGTCTTCTTCTAACATCTGTTTTAGATCCGATGTGTCACACGATACTGAACAGGTAGATATTCTCTCGTTTTTATGATCTGTAAAAAACGATTTTAATTGCTAAGTTTAAGAATAACTATAGATGATGCAGAAACTTTTCTATGATTACACACGTATAATTTCTCGATTAAATTCTCGATGAAACTCTCTTGATGAAACTATATCTAAAGACGGTGTCAAGAAGTTAAGTCTTTAACATGTAATCTGCTCACCAGTTTTGTTACTGTCATCGATCGATTCTTGTAGATCTGCCGTTTTTTCTTTTTCTACTTGTGATTCCAATATTTCTTTCCTATAAACAATAGCCTCCCTATCAGCGATACAATCACTGAGTGAATCGTGCATATTTTTACAATTATCCAAAATTTGTTTCCCGTGCCACTTCCTTTCCGCATCATTGATAATGTATTGTTTAGATTCCGATATTTCTTCAATCAATGTTTGCGGTTGGATCTCTTCTTGAATCTAGCCATGAAGAATAGATGAACAACTTTTTATCTTTTAAATTCCCAGTTATTACAAGAAAAAAAGGGAAAGAGAGAGAGAGAAGGAGAGAGAATAAGGATCACATACCTTGACTTTCCAGGGCAGCAGAAGCTCCCCGTTGTTTTTATCGGAAACTTTTCTCTCTTGCTCCGCCATTGGCCTCCTTCCGTCACTTTCCTCGCCTCCTTTTTGCTGCGTGCGCTCGTTTTCTTCGTTGCTTGCGAGCTGTTCGTCTTCTGACGATGACGACGACGATGACGATGGAGAGTCGTAGGAACCGAGGAAGGATCGCTCTTCGGACTTTTTCTTCTTCTCCAGGTCGAGCTTTAGCGTTGTTCGTGGCCGGTATCATGAGTGCAGGAGATCGGGAGATGTGCGGGTTTTACGTGGTGAATGATCAAATAGCCGACGGGACCGATGATGGTGATATTATTCAAAGCACGAATTCTGTACCAGACCTTGACGAAACTAGTTCTTACCAGTCCGCTGCTCCTCATCGCGGTGTGCGCGCTTGATTTCGTCGCGACTTCTTCGTCCTCCTCCTCCTCTTCCTCCTCGTTCTTCTCCTTCTTCTTCTTATCCGTCGCCTCCTTTTCGGACGTCCCGACCGGTTTGCGCAACTTCCTTTTGTTTATCAGGGCTTTCGAGGGCGGACGCGACGTTCGACAGGTAAACAAAGATCGAGATCCGAGGAACAGAACAGGTGAGAGGAGTCAAAGGGAACAGCCATTTCGAGACCGCGTCGAGTAATGAATCTTTTAACTCACCCATGACACTGTCATCGATTTTCTTCTGCTCCGCCTGGATCCATCGATTTCTCTCGGCCACCTCCTCGTCGACACCACCGCGCATCCTGGATTCAAAGATAGTTTAAGACTAACAATATTATTTTCTCACAGGTCGTTCTTGCCGATAAATTTACCAGGCCTCGGCGCAGGCACGATCGCGTGGAAACACCGGTCGATTGTCTAGATACTGTAGATTCTTGCATTTAAGGATCATCGTCTTGCGATACATCTTTATCTGCTTGAGCACTGGGTTACCAGTCAACGTTACGACGCGCAGCGACTTCATATCTCCCAAAATCTAAACAATTCAACTTTTGCTCGCGCTTTCGGCAAACGAGATGCCTCGAAGAGATTATGCCATATCATAGAGATACTTTATATCAATATATGCAAAGCATCTTTAATTTAGTAAAAATTAGATAGAAACCATCAAGCTTTTTATTCGTAATGCAATTAATAATTATTGCTGTAAGAATTTTTTAAATTAATTTTAAATTAATAGTTAAAATAATATTACAATTAAGCATTATTTAATAAATAAACTTATTCCAATCGCATTTTTGTCGTAACATCACCTATCATTTCGGAAATATATTCCGGTTGTGCGTATTGCATGCACCGTGCGTAATTATCGACTTACGTCAACGACGTCGCAGGTGTCGATCCTGTTGTGAGAGATATCCAAGATCGAGAGCGCGTGCAGCAGACGGAGATGCTCGATGTCAGCGGTTTCTCGTAGATAGTTGTGCGACAGGTTCAGGTTGTTCAGGAACTTGAGGCTGTCTGAAAAGCAGAGGCACGTCAAGGTCAAGGTCATCTGGGATAATACTCGCTTTACGACTCGAGTCACCGAGATTCTCGATCCTCCGTATCGTGTTGTGCGAAAGATTCAGGGTGTCGAGCTTTGTTAGGTAGTCGAGATTCTCGATCCTACTGATGAGGTTGTGATGCAGATACAAGCATTTGAGTTCGCTCTGATTTTCCAAATTAGCAATCTCTTGTATACCATTGCTCTCTAGCCACAAACACTTCAGACCTGTATACTTCTCGAGATTCTCGATGAAGGAAAATCCTAAAAAATTTAAATTCTTTATTCTTACACTAATACGATTAATGCGATCGAGCATTGTGCATGCCTTTGTAATGCAAATACAGAACGTCGTTCAAATACGGAGTCTGATAGAGCTTGTGTTCCTTGCAAAGCTTCCTGATCAATTCTTCTGTCATCCTGAAATTGTTATTTCATTGTTAAATCAATATCAATTTATTATCGATGTTAAATTATATTTTGAGAATTTACCTAACACCGTGCCTTTTCTCATCGAAATCATAGATCTTTCCTTTGATGTATGTCTTTTCTGGTTCCTTCAGTTCCTCCATGAAAAAATCGTCGGATTCTGAATTCGATTCTGGTTCGATTTTAATCACCGTTGTATCATTCGTCATTTCAGATGTCTCATTTGAAAATTCCTCACTTAATGTTTCGTCATCTTTAGATTCATTTTTTGTTTCTTCATCGATATCTGCATCATTGTAAGCTTGCATCGATTCTGATTCCAAAGTCAATTGAATCTTCTCTAAATCTGTAGCAATAATTTTCTGATATTCAGCCATAAGTTTCTTGTGCTCCTCTATTTCAACCGCGAGCTCTTTTTCTAACTCTTCGATTTTCAAATTTTCAGCTATTTCGGACTTCGTTAGAGGAACTTCAAAATTTTCCGAATTAACTCGAATCTGACATTCATCGAGACTGTCAGAATCAATGGTGACGTCCTCTGGAGATTTGAGTTCACAAGAATCGTTATCAGATATGTGAGAAATATAATCATGATCGGCAATGAGCTTGTCAATTTCCTCGAATTTTTTTGATAGTGCCTCCAGCGATTCTTTCTTTTGATCTTCTATTTTTCTTTTTTCTTCGGTTATCTTTTCCAAAGTTTCCTGAATCTCGATGCGTGATCTAGGACGATTTGGATATGTAATTTCAGCTAATTTTTGCAAATTGCTTTCAACAACGTCAGATTCTGGGACTGCGATATTTTCAATTATCGTTTTTGCTGAATTTATCTTATCATCTTCAGTCTCAATAAAATCAATTTCTTTTTGACTTACTGTTTCATTTACTTTTTCATACTTTTTATCATCATTTACTTCTTCCAATGAATTATTTTTATCGTAATTTTCGATTGTCTGATTAGCGTTTGTGTTTGACATATCCCAACATGGACTAATAGTTAATATTTTCTCCGCTTCTTCGATAGTTTTCAGAATGTCTTCTTTCGCTATGGTAGTCTCGGAAACGACGCAACGACGTGGAAAAAGTTCATTTCCTCGAAATTTCTTAATTATACATTCACTACTCGATCGTATGGAATCTGTATTCGAGATTTCTCGGATCGGTGAACGTTGCTGAAAATCTGTGGAAACGTGGGAGCAGCTTTCGATAATTTTTCTCATCACGTCATCTTGATCATTCTCCATTTTTGATAAATCTTCTATCATTCGTTCTTCTGCCGAATCATAATGTTCGTCGTCACTGGTGCACAAAAGATTCTTGATTATCTTATCCATTTTTTTAATCTCTGTAATCGTTTTTTCGATGCTGTCTTCTTCGATGCTTAACGTATGCTTCGTGTTCTCTTCCATACATTTCGAAAAATCAATATCATGTTCAAAATAACTTTCATTATTACTTATAAAATTATTAGATTCTATTGTTGAAACTGATATGTTCTTTATATCTACTTCTTCTTGAAGAGAATCTTCGATATTTGTACACGTAACATTTTGTGCAAGTTTTATCTCTTTATTTTCTGTGTCCTCTTCAACAGTTTTACAAACTACAACATCGCTTCTCTCAAGAATATCCTGTGAATTAACACAATTATCAATAGCTTGTTGTATAATCTTGTTATTATCATCTACATTTAGTCCACTAGTCAAGGAAATTCCTGAATCAATGAGTTTTTCTTCATCGTGTCTTGTTTGATATATTTTTTCATATACCGAATCAATGCTAGCAAGACTGTCTCGCAATTCTGTCAAATTGTTCAAAGAATTGATGAGTTGATTATTCATCAAAAATTCATCTTGAATTGTTTTTTCACTGTCTTCAGAATCTTCTTCCTGGATTGTCTTGTCGTTGTAATCAATATCATCGTACATGGAAACGTCGCAATCACTTATACTAGGATTAAAATAAGATAGATTTCCATGATTCAAATCGAATATTTGATCGTAATTTAAGGAAACTGACAGATTGTCGTATTCATGGACGTCGTTTGTTGCCTCTATTTTCTCACTTCTGCATAAATTTTCATACTTTTCCATTGTGGATTGAACTTTCACAGTGTTGTTTAGAACTTCATGCTCTGCTGGACAATCCATGATGACCTTTTTGCAAATACAAATCAATTTATTTCTTTTATAAATGCATAATTCCAGAAACATAAATTGCATAATACAAGAAACAAGATATAGAAACATTTTTATTTTTATTTTTAAATTCATACTTATAACATATGATAATGTAATCAGCATTACAAGTATAGTGTAAAATATGGAAACAGAAAAAATATGGAAATTATGTTGAAATGTTATACAAATATTATGTTAAACAAATAAGAAACACGCAATAAGATTTACCTTGTGTTCGGATGCAGAAGATGCATTCGTACGAGTAACAGACGATATAGAAGTTTGACTGTTTTCCTCCGCTAGGGAACTGAACGAGAAATCTTGTGAGTGGTCCAAGGCTTTATCGTCGAATTTAAACGCGCTCATGATTAAGAGCAGTTTTGTAATTGAATCTTTCTCGGAATCTGTGAAAACGCGGATCGTGAATTCCAGATAAAACTGACGTGACTGATTACTGAAAACAAGAGCATGGCGTCATGGTCACCGTCAGTTATAAGTTGTTTAGTCGATAGGATCGGCCGTCTCCACGCTCTTCAAGGCGTACGTCGCATCGTGACCATCGTGAAGCGTGTCATTTTTCCAATTTGTTATTCTTTAATCGATTTAGATTTTACATTTTCGCCTTTGGTTTGTTTATGGCGAATGAGACTCCCGAAGATTGAACCGCGGAACGATCTTTTCGATCCGATCTGCGTTACTGCGTTGGCAATTCGCGCGTGCAATCTACCATCGGGTCAACCTCTCTCGCGCTTTTCTCGCTGTGGAAACTGCATCGCATCTTAAATGAAGTCGAGAAAATACCGAGCAGATTGGCATAGATGATCGATCGCACACGGCAGTATGCAGGCACAATGTTAGCGGTTACGGGGTTGTCTCGTCCACGATATCTATTCGTCAGCGATCTTCTCTCGCTTTGTTTTTGTTGCGTCTGGATGTACAATATATATGAGTGTTAGCCGTTTGTTTTTCCTTTCGGTTTTAGATTCCGCGCTCGCCCTTCGACTCCCTCTCTCCATCGTCTTCGTCATCGTCGTCGTTCTCGTCGTCGTCGTCGTCGTCGTCATTCTCGTCATCGTCGTCTTCTTCTTCTTCGTCGACTCTTCGTCGGTTCCTGCAACCGACGATGACGATATTCGCGAATGATGCTATCAACATAATCCAGTGAAAAAGACGTGTGGTGGCGATTCACAAATGTCATGCACTCTCGGGAGAGTCATGAGGATCATGATAGCGGGAAATCACGATGCGCCATACATATAGTGCCAGTTCTTCTTCGCCTTCTTGCATAGATCCTCCTTTTTTTTTATTTCCCCCTTCTCGAGACGATCGTCTACTTTACCAGACGCGTCTTTCTACGCAGTAGCTGCGACTCCATGCGTTCCTAATGTCGTGATAATAGAAAATTGATTTGCACAGTATTCTGTATTCCATTTTCTCGCGCGATCGTATTTCGCGAGAAAACGTTCGCGGATGTTCTTTATTTTTATAAATTTCTAATGAAAATTGTTTTAATGATGATACAACACGTCTTAATGATAATGAAGAGTACAATTCCAATATATAGGAAAGAAGAAAGAAAGCATAAGAATTTAATCGACTTCGTAGCCGGTCGATATTAACTGGGCAGCTAATGTTGATGCAACCGGTTCGATTGCATCGCGTGACAGCGCAGCAATCGCGATTAATTAATTCTTTTAGGACTGGATTGTAGCAATATTATAACTTGACTAATCAGTTTTAGATTATAATCTTATTTGTAACATGTACAGCAGATTTTGAAAGAAATATAATCTTCAAATCTAGGTCGCGCGCATAATCGCTATCATTGCTTTGGTCCCAGTTACGCTTTCTCGATGTTTCTTGAGCGATCCTGCAATCACGATACAATACGGTACGGCGTGTCTTACGTCACAGTGGCACGCACTTTTTCGCGGGTCGACTCGATGGTGAACGGTCCGGTTTCACTTGCAAGGCTTTCGCACATTATTGCGTCAAGATAGACGCATATATTTCAAACCGTTAGATAGTCACGATGAAAAATTCTAGTCCTTGCTCCAATTATAAAGGTTTAAGGCCATACAATAATAGAATAGTCACTCATAGAATTTCAAAGCGGTATTCTTGGTGCCTAAAGAAAGTGCTTCTATCGTAAATTTAGTCGTTGGTGACATTACGTAAGCAATATAATTCTAATCGCTGATACAGAAACGCGAGAAGCTTACACGGAAGTTACACGTGTATTTGACATCGCGTAATATGATCTCGCTTTTAACGATTGCCATGCGAGTGACGTTTTGCATACCAACAGTTTCCAACGTTATTATTATTTAACGATATTATGATTGAACAAGAAATCACTGTAATATGTACAGGGAATCTGATACCTGCAGTTTTAATTGCGATGCTATTTCTTGGATTATTTTTATATAATTTTATTTTTATACTACATATATCATTTTTTTTTAAAAGAGCATGATAGAATTTATGATTAATAATCAAATTAATAATACAAAAATTATAAATAAAACCGTATAAGTGAATCACACAATTAAACGAAGAAAAACCAAACTATGGCTGAGGTAACATTTTTCATAATAAAAATCTTTATAATTTTTAAGATGCTAGTAGCATTATATTGCCGATTAATATAATTCAATTAGTATATATAATTAGTATATATTAGTATATAACATTTTTAATCTAATTTTTTTATTTTAAAATTGCGTTGAGAATCCGAAAGTATATGACGTGCAATTCGGACTGAAAAGTTTGAATTTATATATATAAATATTATTAGGCAACTAAGATCCAGTCTTGACCATCAAAAAAATGATATATTGTATAATTCTTTTCAGCAACTCTTTAATCATTACGTCAAATCATCCTGTTTCATTCTCGTTCTTAAAAGCTTCGAGACGTACATGCGAAATTAGACGATCTTCGATTTGTTGATTCTGCGGGGTTCTCTTTACCTCTCCGACTTTCATTGTCAGCTAAAAATACACCCCGCAATGCGAATCGTAACGCGATCGAAGATCGTAAGGACAGATATGAATTTTTCGCACCGGGCGAACACTTTACCTCTCGCGAGACGCCTCGTGACCGTGACCTCGAGGATTCTCTACAGCGGCGAGCACGGTCGCGGACATATGAATATGTACGGGGTGTACTAAAATCTTTGAGCCTGCAAGAGTGAGTTTCATAAGGATATAATCTGATTAAATTCGACTTTGGTCAAGGTATAGAGAAGATTGAGCTCAAGAAACTTGATGTTTTTTTTAGTCAAAAACTTTCTTGTAATACATTTTTACTTTCTATATTAAATATTATTTTGCAAAGTAATCTTTTTTTTTCATTAAATTAAAGATATACGCGAATACTTATACCTAAAAAATATTTATTTATTTTTAATCTTGAAATTTTATAAGGACCTGTTTTTTAGAGAGCTCCGATTTAAAATCAAGAAATTTAATAATAAATTTTACACGTCCATGTGACACTCACGACACCCCTTATATCGAAACGAGTGTTCCTTGTACATACTCCGGGATTGCGATTCGAATGTATTACATAATTGACGGCGATCCTGGACGCGGGAGCTTCTCCGTGCCGGCTTTTTGAAACGCAAAGTAGCCGTGGGTGGCCATCTCCTTCTTCTTAAGAATGCAGGATCACACGTCAAGGGTGGAGGAGGCGGAATCGTATTTGAATACACTTTGAATACGCTTTGAGATGATCGGCCGTGAGTGTCTGGATGTCACGTATGAAATTCGTCGATTTAAAGACCGTCGAAGCGGGAAGACTGTGCTCGAAGAATTACAGAGAATAATCGCTCATATCAGCTGATTACTGATGACTTGTCAACGTAATCAATACGTGATATTTTAGAGAGGAGTTCGTATATGAATGTGCTTTTAATTATCGCTGATAAAGAGAATTTACTGTATACTAAAATATATACTAAAGTCATACTTCCATCGCGAATTAACAATTGTCACAAATTTTATAAAAAAACGAAAGCATGATTTTCTTATTTTCTATATTTATTTTCTATATTTTTAGAATATTTTTTTTAGCTGCACAACTTACATAGAAAAAAATTATATTATTATAAATATATTACAGCAAAACATAATTTCTAATAACAAAAGTGATCAAAATGTCCTATTATTGTTATATAGAATCATATATACATAAAATTCTTCTGTAAAGCTAAATTATATTTTTATTAATTCTCAAATAAGTTCTTAGATAATTAAACTTTTTTAAATATTATAATTATCTTAGAACTTAATTACTTAAAAATTATTAAAAATACAATCTATCATTACATAAGAATTTTATATATCAGAATTATGAGCATATGAGCGCGTGATTGTTTTAATAAATCTTAACCTTCTGCTCAAAAAATACCCGGAATTGTCTATTTTAACGAAGCGGTTGAACTGAAATTTTCTTTTCCGTTAAGTTGGCACAACTTTCTGTACTTGACTTTCATGCGGAGTTTTAGTGCGGTATAAGTATATAATAGTTTGTTTACGGCAACTGTTTATGTCAATTGATCTTTGGTACTCATGATTTTTACAATGTCCAAAAATCAAGAACAAAAAATTTGTGTTCCAACGAAATTTCTTGTGTTGAACCGTTTAAAAACGGTCAGATTTGTGGAAAGATAATTCATGAATTTATCACGTTGATGATATGCAACTTTTTGGCCAAAAACTGAACAAATATCACTCCTCAAACACTGTATTCGCCAGACTTGACCCCTTGTGACTTTTTCTTATTCTTAAAACTCAAATTATCACTTTGTGAAAAGCCAGAGTCACCTTTTTGAGTCACCAGACGCTGAAGGAACTGAAGGTCATATCTTCATCGTTTACGAAAAGTGTTTTAAAGAATGAGTAAATCGTTGGTACATGTGCGTTGCAAAGAATGGAGACTATTTTGTAGGAATTATTTTGACGGAGAAATTAACGGGGCCGAATTCGGGACACTTCGTTCTCAGCCCTCAGCGATTAGCATTAACACTTAGCATGACTGCCACGCTGGTGTTATAATTCTTTCGTTTATCTATGTCTAATCGACCTTATGGACTTTTATTCTTACAATTCTGAAGGGAACAAAATAAATTTATCCGTTTAAATATCAATTTGCGTGTTTTATTTAACAATTCCGGATTCTCCTTTTTGAGCAGAAAGTACATGTTTTCCGGTGATGATACAAAAGCATAATCGCATAATTTTCAAATTTTTATTACACATATATATATATATATATGTTTAAAAATTTTGGGTACTTTGTCTTTTTATAGAATAACCTTCTCTTGGTCTAAGATATATAACCTAAGACAACCTAACCCGTTACGAAATGATTTGTAAATCGTTGATCTTTAATTTCATGGTCTTCGAAAAATTACAATAACGAGTTGAAAAACATTAGCAAGTATAATTGAATAGGATGGCCCAATACAACAATGCGTTTGAATCGCTGAATCTCACCTACGGGCCAAGGAAATTCTTCATGAAAAGTTCGTAAAAGATACTTGATGGTCTTTAAAAAAACTTCTGATATAATCAGAATAAAATTAGATCTATTTAATAAATATATTATAATAACAATCCATTATAATAAAAATATAAATAAATAGACTAGTAAAATCTACAAAATAGAATATAATATACGTGCTTAAGATAATAATATAACCATCTATGTAAGGTATTGCTCAATATGAGAAAATTGAACAAATAATCAGTCTTTTTTTATTGTCAAAAATTTGCTAAAGAATACGAGTTATTGACAAAATACATTGTATGGGCTGTAAAATCAAATAAAAATGATTCACTCAAACATCGCTATAAAACTACGCTCCGTTCGAAGAGTTTGTAATAGAATTGTGCAGAGTTGTCGACATTCTATGCGTGGCGGGAAAACGTGTCTGTACTGCAAGAAAAGCGTCTATTATCCCGTGATCAGCAAGGGAAGCTGGTGTAGATGAAAAAGAAATCGAGATGAGAAACGAGAGAGATGACTAGAGCGTATTCTCGAACGATCTTTAAACTACATATATAAATCGCTTCAATTTATAACAGGTAACATAAAATGATAAGTTAAATAATAATTAATAATTAAAAATTAATAATAAGTTAAAATAGCTGTTATATGAATAAATCAAATTAATAAAACAAAATCCAAATACTCTCGAGACTGGATCTTAGTCTAATAATATTTTTATGTAAATTCAAATACATTTTTCAATTAATAAACTGTGCGCAAAGGATTTATTGTTAAATCCTTCTAAATTATTAACAGAATATCGAAAAATATAAAAGTAAATTTTAATTTGAAAATCTAAATAAGTGATTAAAACGAGTAAAAATTTTAACTCTTTTTCCATATTTTTAAAAATCTCTTTATCATTTTAATAAATTCTAACAGAAGTCAAATTTTCTTCAAATTCATCTTTTTCTGCAAGAATATTTTTTTTTTCAAGAGAACGTGTTTCTCACGTCTTACGCTGCTAGACGCCCTGGGCTCGTATAGAAGTCTTCCCGGCCATCTTGTTGACTATGCTGTTTTTATAACCGAATACCAGTGAGCCTAACGCCGCTGCAGCCGATCCGTCTCTCTAATGTTCCCGGTGCAATGTAACCGCCGCGACGACGCTCCGCGGAAAATTCATAAATAATTGATAGGCAGGACGCAACGGCGAGAGTATAGATGCTCACGACTCGTCCCTGAGACTGATGGATTCGTTTATTGTTTATATAGCGATTTTCTTCGATTCCTCGCAGCGACATAGGCAATCATAATGGTTGCATCGCCATCGCGCGCCGACTTTTCTTTTCCATAAATTTGAATAACATTCTCACTTCTCCCCCTGCGCCGCCAACCAACGTCGCGACATGCGTCTCTAATGCGGGATGACCTCGTCCTTAGAAAGAAGGATCCTGCATTTGACTGAATTGAATCGTATAATATTATCGACTGTCGCACATCCACAATTCATTTTTCCACGCTTTCTTAGATCGTCACGCACATGTTGCATCACGTCAATGGCTGCGTTTAGCAGAAAAAGCTTTGCAACTGTTGTAAAATTCTTTAATATAATTGGTCCTACCTTTAATTCTTCTTACTGGATCTAAATATATAATCAATCGTATTAAAAAAATCTTACAACAATTACAAAACTGCTTTTTCTGTTGAACGCAGCCAATGAGATCTTATACAATATATGGAAAAGCGTGCGTGCATTGATGAAGAAAGAACATTTAAATTTATTTTTGAAATTCCATTTCTTTAACGTTCAGTCTTTCGTAAAAAAGAAAAAGATCTCTGATTATTGAAGAATTTTTTAAAATAATTTATTGCTGTTTTAAGACTAATTTGCATTTTCCGTGAATTTCTTTCTAAAGATTACGAGTTAGCGGAAACCAGGCGGTATCTGCGGTATCTGTGTGTTTCCGTTATCTCATTATACAATCCGGTATTTTCTGATAAACGAATTTCGTCGCGGCGACAATTCGTGGAAATCTCCCGGAAGAAATCATAAATCCCGGCGCTCTGTTTCGCATTTTAATGGACCCCTTGACAAAATTCTACGAACAGCCGATTTAAAAGTCGATCGGTGAGAAAAATCTGCAAACACGGGAATCTCACGTGGATGCTTTTTTTCCTTCTTTACTAAAGGATTGATTTCCGGTGATTCGCTTATCTTTTCTTACATTGTTTCTTTTTCTTCGTGAATCGATAATCCTACATTAATTCGATTGATTGATAAATGATTCTATAGTGAATAGATACACATGGAAAAAAAAGTTAAACAAAATTATCTTCAGATTTGTATCTAGCAAAATTTTTCGATAATTTAGCAAAATCGTAGAAAAATCTACAAACACGGAAATCGTGGACGTTCTTTTCCTTCTTCGATAAGAGATTTATTTCCGGTTCGCTTATCTTCTCTCACATTATTTCTCTTTCTTCACGAATCGATAATATCCCACATAAATTCGATCGATTGATAAATATGATTTTCTATAGTGAATAGATACACGGAAAGAACGATTTTTCTGAAATATCTAAAAATTTAACTAGATACAGATCTGAAAATAATTTTTCTTTTCGTGTAGGAACGCAAAGATATTGATAACGAATAAAATGTAAGTCTCTTAATATGAATAAGCATGAATTGTCGCGAATAAAGTTGTAAAAGCGCAGTACCGTAGATTCACATCGATTTGCATCTCAATAAGCCCAGGACATCGAAGTCTAGTCCTTCGCTCGGCACGAGGAAGGCGCCGAGAAATCAGGTCACCAAAACAAACCGATCAATTCGGGGTCGATTCAACGCAAATGGATTAACATACATGAAAAACTTCGCGCGGTTCACTTTTCTGAATATCGTTCCCGTTCGTGGAAGTCGCAAAAGGATCTGTCGTGACCGTTATTGACGAATTCAAATATCAGTTTCTGTCGAATCAATGAATTGCTTAATTTCGCTGCACGGTTATCACATTGTCCTGATTTTTAATACAATCGTTATCAGTTTGCTTCGTTATAGAATAGATAACAAAGTCGTGTTAGAAGCAATAAATTAAAAGGATCTGGCTCTTGAGGATCCCTTGCATGATGGAATAACATCTATAAGATCTATGCCTATCTGTGATGCTCTGTATGGGTCACCACGGCGGCGTCACTCAAAGCGAAAGGAAAGTACCGCTATTCTTAGCCGCGCGATCCTTATCAGCAGCTTCTTCTGCATTGGTGATTTCGTTTACGTCGAATTCGATAAACAAGGGAAACCTGTGGCTCCTGGAAAACGAGAGCACGTGTGACTCGACTTTCGCGTGTTGCCTTTCCAGTCTGCCGGACGCGTATTGAGTACAAAATTTTCGTGGAGCATCGATAATTCTAGATGGCGATCAATATGATTATAGAACGTTTAAGCTGGTCGCTAGAATGTCAAAACTTTTTGCAGCATTGTTCATCATGCTTGAGTTGCCTACGTAATTATTTTGATAGTTCAACAAAATTTATTTTTAGATCTGTATCTAGTCAAATTTTTAGATGCTTCAGCAAAACCATTCTTTCCGTGCAGCTTAATAAAATGAGCACGAAATGTTTGATATTGTCTCAAGTGTCGATATTAATTTGGACCAAGATGCTTGACTTAGCGTCATCACTGAAAAATGATTCTTCAACAAACGAGTCGAATTCTCTCGTCGGTGCATCTCGATTGCTCTATCCTTTTTTTTCCTTCGCGAAGTGTGAACGTGGCAGGTGAAAGAAGATACCGGGATGACTGGCTCTCTTGTCGCGTGTTAATTTTAGAATGAACGCCTAGTCGAGTCAGTCGTTGCAGTATCACGTGTACAACTCGACCACGTGGTTTAGAGTTCTTGCGTGTGTCTATTACACGCGCCTGTCTACTCTAATAGCGGCATAGGGTATTGAGGATTTACGATTGGTTCAGGATTGCATATGGATGAAATGTTAAAATCCATGTTGTTTCATGCGATCAATGGATTGAACGCATGGAACACAACGGTTTCCACTCAGAGAATAGTAACTGTGCATTAGACAGTCTTACTGTATCTTAAATTCTTTTCAAATGCAACCTTTCTATTTTAATTCGATTTATCCTTTAAACGACTTATTGTTCACTACGTATATCTTGAATTTTAATGAATCAACAGGTTTTGCATAATTTGTAAACCAAAGCAGAAACGACAGATAGGTTGGAATGAATTCTGAAATTAGATAAGGCTAGACCTTAGATGTTCATAAAATCACTTTGATATCGTCAGATTGTAAAGATAAGACAAGTTTCGAAATAAGATTGATTTCGATTAAGAAATCGCTTACGCGAATCCGCTTGGCAACGCTATAATAAGTTTCTCTACGAGAAACTACTTTGGACGAATTGAAGCAAGATAAATCGCCGTTCTTGGGTTAATCTCGCCAATCGCTATCCGTGTTTGCGAAGTGAAAGAGAAAGTGACACTGGTCACATTGAGCGCCGCCCTTTAAACGCGAGAAAAAGATCTCGCTTGAAGTGCAACGATGTATATATCGTATGCTCACGGTAACAAAAGTCTCCCACTGATGTGCCTTATTTACAAAACCATGAGCTTTCTGAGGAAACACACTGCCCAGAATTCCAAAACGAAGGAGAAAGTGTTGCTGTAATGAATGTAGTCTGGAATCTCTCGCGTGTCCTTTGCTGGTGATGTCGCCTTACGTGAGAGCAATGATGAAATATGTGATAAAACACTGACATTTGTCATTCGATTAAACTCCAATTATTTGTAGTGAAAGATGAATTCTGAGTTAAATTTTAAATTAGAGTTTCAAGAAATAACAGAAATTCTTGCAAACTTTTTGAGAATCTTCATATTGTTCATAATGGGAAGAAATGGCAAAATTGAGTTAGATGTGATTCTGTTATATTAAATTGAGAACGAAAAATCGACGCGGTGAAGAAATTTGTTATTTTATGCAAACAACGAGATTGTTTGCGTCATCCATGGAAATGGGAAACGGATAAATTCTGTAGAACCGCGATTCAATTAGCAGATTAATTGAAATTAATTCGAGATGAATGCGCGGACTTCTAAATGGAACGTGCTCCATTCGCGGAGATCAATTGTCGATAAACGAAGTCACCTAGTAAACTTTTAGCCCGATTACAAATCGCATTCGTGCGTCATGCGTATCTATGTGCGAACGCGCGACGTCTGTGTGCGTGTGTATGATACGATTCAATAGTCGTTGGACACAAGATTATACTCTAAATACTCCAAAAACGTCATTGAATTGAGAATCAAGGTGCATAAAAATGTCTTTTAGATATCTTCTGCGGAATCAAGTTAGCCTGACGTTACGAAATCTCGAACTCTTGCGCGTGCACTTGAGAATTTGATTCTCTGAAATATCAGCTGTCGATAGTAAAAGAACAGAAGCGAAAATACGTAATTTTTGAACGTAAAATACGTAATTGAACGTTAATCTGCCCATACAGTTATTTGATTCATTTTATTACATTTCGGATTGTTCTGTAAAATTCCTCAAAATTTAACTTTAGGAAAAGCTGAAAAAAGATTCGGAAGAAGGAAGAGCTTCAGTTTTTCATTTTTCAACTTGAAAAATAAAAGATTGCAGCAACGTGATCTCTGCGCCTCTGCGCCTCGCATCGAAGCTCTCTTCAATCCACGTAAATTCTCACATGTAATCAAGATAGTAGAGCAACTGTTCACGGGGGAACGTTTCCGTAGAATTGCTCAAGAAAAGGCATAGCTCCGTTACGCGACAGTATAATCAAGTTGGTCAGGTTGCAAACTGGAAACTGTAAGGGATACTGTGAGTATCTTTTCGGGTCATCGAAAACGTATTTGTCGCCAAATACATAATTGAATGAATTAATCCGTTTGCTATAACGAGCGCGATTTCAAGATTTCCCGCGCAATCAGCTTGCCGTTGATAATTTCGCCTTGTGTTTTCCGCAAGACCGACCGCAAGACTTTCACCCAGCGCACCCAGTACGCGCGCGCGTTCTCCAACGTTCTCCAATGACGTGGTCGGCCGGCCGGCCGACTAGCCGGTTGGCCGATCGGTCGATCGACTCTCGTCGTGTCTCTCGTTATGTGCGAAACCGAGACCCCGAGACCCAGTTTGCCGGGCGACCCGGCGCGCTCTATTAATAGGTGAAATGGTTTCTGCGTATCACGGATCCGCTGATAAGGCCGCCGAGTGGCGCGACTCAATCGAGCGTAATCCAGAGGTGGAGGTGGCGTTTCGAGGTAAAGTGCGAGCCGTTACCTGCGTTGCGGTCGATTCGCATGAACTTTTCATAAGCCACGCGGAAAGAATGATTTGTTGAAGTATTTGAAAATTTAGCTGGATACAGATCTGAAAATAATTTTGTTTGTGGACCATCAAAATAATTATGTAGGGCGCTCCAATTACGACGATTACTAAAATGTCAAAATTTTTTACATTATTGTCATTAACGCTTAAACGTTCTATTTAATTACATATTTTAATGATCCAATAAAATCACTTTCAGATCTGCATATAACTAAATTTTTAGAAAACACAAGACGAAATTATCAACGGCAAGCTGATTGCGCGGGAAATCTTGAAATCTCGCTCGTTATAGCAAACAGATTAATTCATTCAATTATGTATTTGGTGACAAATACGTTTTCGATGACCCGAAAAGATACCTCAACAAAATTGTTTTTTCCATGTGCAGAAATCCGTAAACATGTATCGCTGATTTTGATTGTAAATACTTGACATACGTTTTTCATTAATAATATTAATGACCAACGATATTTGCAAATAATATTTGAAAATAATTTCGTTTGTACCATCAAAATAATGATAGGTCGCTCAAACTGGTTGCTAGAATGATAACTTTTTGCAGCATTATCGTCAATATTTAAGCATTCAACATAATTATTTTGATGGTCCAACAAATTTATTTTCAGATCTGTACCTAATTAAATTTTTTAATATTTTAGCGAAACCGTTCTTTCCCTGTACATATATTGCATCGATTTGAAAGTTTATTACATATTCTATCTAATTTGATTTAATCTTTATCAAGCAGAATTTCGAAGAATGTCAACAAAGACGCTGTACTTCAAGAATCTTATTGGAAGACTATATTATAAGAAGTATTAAGATAAAGTATTAAGCTCCTGACTAGTCACGGCGACTATATTAAATTATGACGACATAAGCGAGAAATGACACGTTAAAGTTTCTCGTGTGCTATTTGTAAAATAAAGAGAATGTAAATGTAAATGTAAATATGTAGATCTTCATCATAAGTTAAGAACCGATTAAATCTCACGTTTAATTCCGCGTCGTGTCAACTCTCATCTCATAGATTTTTGCATTTGAAAGAAGCGACTCGCTTTTATGACGCGATTAATTCGGTGTTTTTAAACTCGTTGCAGCAGTGATATTTAAGGAATACATCGCCATCGTCGGACGTCTTCGGCGGGTTGATAGCTCGTTAGCCCTCTTATTTTTGTGCGTCCTGAAAGTTTTAGAGTGACAGCGCAGATGAGGCTCTCGCGCGCGCGCGGCTATTAACTCGTCGTGCGCGCATAAATAAATCATGCGTGGCTCCTTATCATCCCATGGGGTGGCGAGGCTGGACCTTGATTTTCGGGACTGGTTTTTCGATCGGTCCTCCGGACTTACGACGCAGAAGCGACGAGAAGAGCAGCAAGAATACGGTATGCAGATGCGGTAGCCGTGCCCGTGGCTCGAATTGCAACAAAGTTACAAGTCGCCTGTTGAATATGCAAATGTTTCTGGCTAGGTCAAGGGTGTGGGAAGAGGACGCGTAGAAGAAGAAAGGCAACATTTCTGCCGAGATCCCGGTAGGCATCCTGTTAAACTCCTGCGATGCCCTCGGGCCCTCGTCGGTATCCGTTGGTGCCTAAAATCCATGTCAGGATACACCTGATGCTCATAATACGGCGATTAAGGCTAAGGCAGACGCATAAAAATGCGGACGACCGAGAGACCGAGTTACGAGATTGCAACTAAGTAAACACTCGCCCTTCTCGGAGCTACCGCCATTGAATATTCAAGGACGAACCAGGATGCCGTCGCATCCAGCCCGCCGACCGGCATTTGCCGGGGGAGGGAAGAGGGATGGGAACGTCGCGTCTTCCTTCGACGTGAGACGAAGGATGAGACGCGAGTGCATCTCTCCGTACACTCCGGGAGAAAGATGGAGGGGCGTAGCTGCGATAAAAAGAGGGGTACTGCTCAGAATTTATAGGAGACTCGTTCTCATATGAATGACACGCCGTCCAACCAGCATTGGCTATATTATTAGAAAGTATCGATATCAGTGATACAAGGACGGGTGAAAGAAAGTCCTTAGAATGCGTATGCATTTATATCTCTTGAGAAAATTATCTTATCTCTGAAAATATTCTCACTTTCAGAAGATGGAACTGAAGAAGATGGAAATATTTCCTAGTTTTTATGAGAATATCGTCAGAGCGTTTCTTTAATTATAACTTCATATAATGAGGTATCTTCACGGAAAGAACGATTCTGCCGAAACATCTAAAATTTTAGCTGGTTACAGATCAGAAAAGTAATTTTGTTGACCTATAAAAATAATTATGTAGAACTCAACTAGACGCTCAACTAGAATATCAAAATGTTTTGCAGCATTGTTCATTATTTTTTAGGTTCCAATAGAATTATTTTCAGATCTGCATCCAGCAAAATTTTAGATCTCTCAGCAAAATCATTCTTTTCGTATTAGCCATTTTTTTCGATCATTCTTAAAGAAATTCTTTTTCTGGAACAATCCCAACGTTCACGCTCTGTTGTATCGAGTATTCCGGCGCTTTAAAAGCGAACGAGCCTCACCTTCGGTTTCTCTTTTATTCAGCAAAAGTGAGAAAGCGGAAAAGGGGATGGCTGGTTAAATTACTTTCATCGCTTCCCTCGTGGTCCCACATTCATTCACGATGAATCCATGTAAATTACCCACGCGCGTATATACACACACGCAGATCGGTAGCTTCACCAAACGGATATATGCAAGTCAAAATTTCATTATGCATGGATTGACCCAAGCTCATGCCTCAATACTACATCAGCATAGATTRAATCGGATCGGATCGGCAGTTTTTTGGATGATTCCTTTTTTTAGGCTCGGACAGTAAGCGCGGCATAATCGGGTCGCCGATAACACATCACGCGCCTCGGTCATCCTTTCCTCTCACAAACGGTTCCTACAATCGGATGCTCTCGTCCGTGATGGAAGTTTTCCCTATCATGTTAAGATTATTTATTTATAACCCGCGTAATGCCCGTAATCAATATTTAATAAACAAATTAATTGTTTACAATTGTAAAATTGCAATGCAAGATTTCTAGATAGATTGCTATTTATGAATATTAAAATTAAGGAATATATTTATCTAAAAATAAGTCTAGAGAGCAAAGATCAGAAAAAAATGTATGAATAAGCAGTTCTATTACTGTTCGAATGAGAATGCAATCGAGTGTTAAAGGACATTATGTTATCGTTTAAAATCATCGCGGTGTAAGGATCGATAGGATTGGTCGATTGGCCACGAAACAGGCGCGTTCGAAGCGCGCAAATTTCGCTGTCGATGCGATCGCGAAGAAGAACATGGAAAAAGCAGTCGTTTATCGTTGTCAGCATGCAAATTGGCGGACGCAAAAGTCAATGACATCGGATACACGGTGACGCCGCAGCAGTCGTAAACCCGTCTTTATCGGTGGCATAACTGGTTTCGGTGAAATTTGTACCAACATAAAATGTGCACGAGCGCGCTTCTGTGAACGGAGAGGAAATCTACCACCCGTGGACGACCTGGAAGCGAATTACGTCAGAATCGAGCTGAGGTCCATCGAACCCAGATTCCACGCGTTTACTGCTTTCCGGCACGTTCGCGGCAACGGAAGATAATAATGCGGAACAGCGAGGAAAGTAATAGATTGTTCTCCGGATCAACGTTAGGCCGAAAGCAAAGGAAGAAATAACATGATGTAGACTCCACTTTCGCGCGAACGTCTCGCGAAGGGGAACAGAGAGAAAACATATTGTTTTGTTTAAAAAACAATTTTTTATTTTATTCATTTTTACATACATTATCAAACAATGAATGAATTATTCTCTTAAATAGGGCAATTAGGTATAATGAATGCTGTATAGAGAATAATTTACCCTAATGTAAAGCAATCATGAATAATTGTCGATTTGTGACACGTTACGCATCCGATATTTGAATCAGACATTTCAGAAACCCCATAAGTCAATTTTTATCAAAATTAAGGATTTAGAATTAGGAAAGATAGATGCAATTTCTTTCAAAAACTACAATCAAGCATTCTTTTGCTAAATACCAGATCTATAAAACTCATTCACATGAGAAATAGTGACATATGATATGACTTGCATTTTTCTTATATTATATTCTGTAAAAATACACTCAATCACTTTAGCATTCACTGTTACTAGAATTCAATGTTACGAGTTTGTTTTTTTTATGAATAGTGTATATTTTTCAACAATAAAATTACATATCATTCTTAAGATATACAATTTATTATTTGATGATGATTGAGCATCCTTAAAAGTCTGTCATTACATTTACAAAATTTCTTAATTAAAAAGATATATGTTATAAATACTATTTTCTTCAGAAACGACATGAGTTAGTAATTTTTCAAGATTAGTTTTCATTTTAAAAATAAATTTTAAAAGTGATACATTCCACTCATTTAACGTATGAAATAATGAGTATTTTTTACATATTTTTAATTATTTTTACTGGAAAGAACGATTTTGAAATAATAATCTAAAAATTTAGCTACAGATCAGAAAATAATTATGTTGGACCATCAAAATAATTATGTAGGAAACTCAAAAATGATGAACAAAAAATGAAGAAGAATGCTGCAAAAAATTTTGATATTCTTTAATAGCAACCAATTTGAATTTTTTATATTTTGATAGTTCAATAAAATTATTTTCAGATCTGCATCTAGCTAAATTTTTAATAAATAAATCGTGTACAATTATAAAAAAGAAGAAAGTTTCTGTTTTCCAAAAGTTAGATTTTTTTATTATTATAAAATAGTTATGAAGTTTCTGAAATTATCGATTAATTCTTTAATTGAATCTGTAACTACAGTTGTTTACGTTTTGCGAGCGAAATTTCAAAGATTGTTTTTTTCGAGAGAAAATTGATAGCCTGTAGGAAGACAATAACATTGCAATTACAGTCTGGCATTTCCGAGAAACAATGAAAAAAAAATGTGAAAGGCCGTGAACGGAAAATATATCGCAGTGTTTGTTGTCGCTTAAAACTTGAGCAAGGAAGTCTCTGAAGTACTGCCTGACCCAGACGATCGGGGGACTCGTTCATCCCTACTCTACCTTCCTGGTCGGTCAAGGCCAACATCATCTCCTGCATCTCATTAATCCTTTTTGCACTCAGTTTCATTCAGTTATCGCAAAACGCACAAAAACGTACAAACATGTGCGTTCGATATAAATATGCATTTTTACAATTTAAAATTTTGAGAAATCGCATTTCTGATATTAATTATTCCTGTAAGTCTGCTGCAAATTCGGTCTTGTTTGTATAAATAATAAAACAATACGTTTGTTAATAAAATTATGGAAAGAACTTCCGCAGCAGCAAATGTTTAAATTTTCAACTTTTAATCCAGGATCAGCGCTCTATACCAAACGCGAGTTTATTTTATCAAACATTAATTAAGCATTTATTAATTAATTTGTAATGTTTTGATTCTTGTTAAGGTTAAATAAATTCATTGCAGGTCAGCGCTCGTATATGATTGCGAGCGCTCATTATACCGCAATTACTTTTACCGCATCATCGGAGATAATACGTTTCGCTCATGCGAGAGCGAAGGAAACGTGCCACTCGGAATATGCTCGAGTAAATTGCTCAATTGCTGAGCATGTAATTGCGATGTAAGTATTAATCTGTTAGCATCGATAAACCTAAAGAAATTTCTTTGGAAGCCAACGAATGTCAAGGCCAACGTTCTTGTATCCATTCACCGTAGCGGCCATTACCCCGGAAGAGAGCTCTCAGGGACCAGCGGCTTCGATGTAGGCGACGAACAACAAATGTTCGAAAACAGGAAAGGTGATAATGTGTCTTTGGCATCGATGTTAAAAAAAATATCGGAGATCGGTCGCGTCCTTGAGGTCGCTAACCGTTTGCCTAGAGTTGTCTATACAGCTGGTGTCATTACATTACGAAATGTCCAAAAAAATCCGGAAAGTCCAAGAATTCATAAATTCTGTCAAAGACGAAGTCAGAAGTAGGAATAAAAATTTCCATTAGAGCAACATAATTGTAACGATAGTGTAAAGTTGGTAATTCTTCTAACTAAATTTGCCGACATTGATAAATTACGTTTCTAGCTCGGAAATTTCCAAAATCATGATATCTTAAAATGGAAATTAGTCCGAGAGCCTTCCATGCGTGGCGTAACGAGAAACTCGACGCGTGAATTGCCACGGTCCATTGGTGCTCCGAACATTCCAGTTACACTTGGCCGGCGAGGGAATCCGGCAGTGATTCATCGGCGCTCTGCACGAAGGAAAGAATCTCTCTCTCTTTCTTATGCAACTCTCTGATGCAACCAGCGACGTAGGAAACGAAACCGCTGCGTCCATGCGTCACTCGCTCTCTCGTGATACGCGTACTTATTTACCTGTCGAAACTCGGTCACAGACTGTTCCCGAACCGTACGACGCGCGATCGTGCCTCGACTACGCTATCCGAGTAGCTACCGTTGACGGAAGAGATGGAACTGTATCTTCGGATCACCGACATCGGCGAAAGCTATTTTAGCAAATACGAAATTGATTTTTTTCTTAACTTCCATCACGTGACGCTTGATACATTTTCGTTTCATTTTTTAAAAGAAAAAAAGTCTAATTCAAGTACAGACAAATTCAATTTTTATCTTATATTAAATCTGTTTTTGTATTTGTTTGTGCTACTGTCGACGTGTGGGAAGAAGCATTCGTTATTTATATATATTATCGAGAATTGCTTCTCGTGGTGTCCATCAGTTAACGCTCTAGTAGAAGTTAATCCACGAGTTGATGCACTATCATAGGAATATAAATCGCGTCTAGTAGCCGTGCTCAAAGACTGGATTCCTGACTAATGTTGCCATCGGCTAGGTAGATGCACGACTCTCCTACTAAATACATGTCTCCGTCGGGATTCCGCTGACTGACGACGGGGAAAATAGAACCTCCATTCCTTAACGTGATCCTCCGTCCTTCTTCGTACGTACAGCCAACTACAACATAAGGTGGATAAGGCCGGGTTAGCCTTCGTGCAAAGGTATCCTTGCTACCTTTTGCGTAAACATCCTCCAAGAAATTCATCTCGGAAAACACGCCGGTAGACACGATAATAATTCTTGCAACCGAAGTACAGGTTCTATAAGCTCGCATATTAACATTCTTTCGTCTTTCGAGATGAACCTTGTAGCGCAAATCAATGATCCGGCATTGATTATACATTCGCTCTCACGACATTCTGAAGATTTAATCGAATTGTTATTTTGATTCGATGTTGCTTTACATTTTTAAAATTGCAAAATATTTTTAAATATTTTAAGAAACTCTCTCTCATTTTAATTTTACTTAGTTTTGAGAATCTGATCTGATTATTGCTATGTAAAATTGATGACGATATCGATTGATTCTTTTCTTCCGATCTTCGCAGTCGATCTTCGCGCACCGTTAGTTTCTCTCGGAATGAACATTACAAAGTCATAAATAAGACAGGATTTTTTATCCGCGGATATCTTTGCTCGGCGCGTGGCTGATCTCCTTTTTTTAGCAGGTCGTAGCGGGGTCAGATCGGTTGGGTCGGTTAAAAATTCAGGTCGCATTCGAGTCTCGGTACATAGTTCTACCCTGCTCTGCATCCGTGCGATCCATCCAGGTCTCGCGTGGTGTCCTGCAATTCAGATTCAACCTCCCGCGCATCAGGACCTGTGGATTTATGTGCATTTTGATAACGCAGCGATAGAAGTGGGCGGTTCTATCGCGCATTTCGATGCCTGGATGCGAGTGTGTAATGTGTCATGCCGTGTACATTTCGGTCCTGCCACCGGTTGCATATCGCCGACATATCAAACACCCACGTCGACTCAGTGTCCTTCGGTTAATACCCATTCGAGGCAGCTATCGCCCTCTTATCCCGTAACTGGCTAAGTCTCCGGTGTCTCCGACAAATACTGGCAAACACGGCTTAAATTTTTCCATTATTGAAATATTTTTTTAGATCTAATTACTTAGAAAAACAGATTATTACTTATTACTATTATTACTATTATTACTATTATTACTATTATTACTTATTACTATTATTACTATTATACGATCTAATAATCGATAGCAGACTAATTTCAATATTTATACTACATATATTAATGTATTTAACGCTTCTGCGTCACCTATCTACTTTAATAGATACGTTTGCAAAAATGTTCACGACAGATATAAATTCAAAGATTCTGTCTAACGCTATGTGCTGTTAGATAGTACTGTCCGATTGTACACTATCATCCGTCACTTGCAGCGGATCCTGCCGCTGCAAATCAAATTGCGACCGATAGGCATGCCAATTAATTATCGAGCGCCGATGTGTCGGTTAGAGCAACTCGGAATATCGCAATTTCTATCAGCGCGCCGAGAGCAGATGCAATTCGACTGTATCCGTTTTAAACCACGCGTCAGATGCGATCGGGATACTTAAGCACTCCGACATTAATATCCTGCCAAGAAGCTCGCCGTTCTGCCCAGGTCCGATCGTCGATCCGTTGATCGCTACTGCATTTTAAACGAAATCTGGTCAATAATTACAATTTTAAATTTACATGCAATTTTATAGTCTTTTTAGAACGTGAAATATAATTCTTTTTCGCGATTTAAATAATATCCCTTTTTTATTTTGATAATTTATATTTCCAGAAAATCTTCGTACTTCGTGCACAATTTCTTTATTCTTGAAATATTATGGCTTTACATTAGAATAGAGTTTAATTTTAGATATTCTCTCCACTGGAAGGTTTTCTTCGACTTCGGTGCGCGAGATCTCCAAAAAGAATCTTCGAGACCATCGCCTGGCAACAATCTTGCTCGGATTTTCGTGACAGAGAATATCGACACGATAATGTTAGCGGATGATCGCAGACATTATCGTGCCGATTCTCTCCACGACGAGATGGTGGAATTATACCGATGTCTCCCTTTTTTTCTCGATGCAGCGCTCCCCGTGATACTGATACGCAAGATCGGATGCTGGACCCACAAAAGTTAGACAGATGCACCCGGGCCGTGATTTGAAATCCAAATTGATGTCGCTGCATCGAAATCGCCAGGCACAGAGCAACGAATACATTTATATCAAATATCGTATCTCTCTTCTCTTTTCCTCATCCCCTTTTCTTTTCCCTTTTTTTTTTTTTGTTATTTTGATTCTCTGTGAATTTTGTTTGGCGACAATCCATGGAAATGGCATTATGATTGCGATATAATATCATGTTCATATTGATTAATCGCACGCTCCGCTTCTTGATCTATCGATCTTGATGTTCACCGGATGCAAATCCCGTAAACCTGCTTGTCGTAGGTTTTGGCCGATTTCGACGTCACCTTGAAGGAGATCCTCGAACGTCTGCGGGCTTCTATGCATGCGTCCTTCAGGACGATCGCGTTAGGCGTTTGCATTGATGTACATAAAAAACAGTTCTGTTGAAGACTGGAACACACTGCCATCTGAAGCATAGATCTTTCTTTTCGTTGTTCTTACATTGTGGTAGGCTGACTCTCTTTACTTTCATGAATTTTTTTACTCGAACGATTTTTACGACACAATTAATTTTTGTATATCTTGAACGAGAAGACTATATTAAATAATTATTGCGTTTTTCCTTTCGTAAAATTGAATGTTTATTTTTATAGATTATAACGTTACAAATACAGATTATACAAAATTCCTAAGCATTCAAAATTTTCATATTTTTGTGAAAATAAATAAATAAATTTGTGAAAAATATGGTTTTTCTAATATAATTTTATTTTTATTTTTGTGTCTCTCAACCGAGCATTTCGCTCGGACGGATTCTTAGTAGCAACGCGAGTCGCCATTGAAACGCGTTCTATTCCATACCGCGACTCGTCTAACCTGAACACGAGCTGTTTTTGTGGAAGATCGCCGCCTAGAAGAGTCGACAAGACCAGTTCGCCTAGCTTAGAACTCTAAGTACATGGTCGTGACCTCGGATTGCTCGATAGACGAGAACGTGTTTCGAATACTGCTACAAATTGTTGCAGGTTTTTGGAGGAGAGAACTTACCTGCTTTGAATCGAATTCAAGTCAAATCTATACAGGGTGTTTCCGAAATAGGTGGACAAACTTTAAGAGCATATTTTATTTACTGTAAAGATAAAAAAGTCATATAAACACGGATCCGGAAACACTTCCTTTTCAAGTTATAGACATTTTTGTTTATAACAGACAATGCCTCGCATCTAACGTCTCATGGATTATCCTTCTATTCACGTTCTATTAGAAGTAAACAAGAAGTTATCAGATAAATCTGTTTGGAATTGGAATTAATCTTTATTTAAGAGTTAAGAGTTAAGATAGTATTTATCAAGATGGCAGCTTATTCTAACATAGAATGAGCAGAGATCATCACATTACATGTATGGACGAGCTAATGGAAACTGTAGGTATAAGTTCAGCGTCTCTATCGAGAAACCTTTCCTCAAAGACAAAATGTCCTGCTATAAAAATTCTGCTATAAATACTTTTGTTTCGGTCCATCGCCAATTTAGATAAACAGGATCTTTCTTCCAATACAGTTAATCGAGGACGAAACAGAAATATTTGAATACCTACAAGCGAAGAGCAAGTGATTAGACAAATCAAAGAAAATCCAAGCTACAAGCTTAGTACAAGATAGATCGACAAATGCAAAATATTTCTTTTTCAATTGTGTGGAGGATAATGAATGAAGCTCTTTTATTCCTACCATATACGAGTACAAGTTCTCTTAGCAGCAGATTATTCATTACGAGTAATTTGTACTCAGTAGGTACTTGCGATAATTTTTTCAAAGTTTGAAGTATCAATACTTTTTACGAATAAAATATAATTTTCACAGGATATTATGATATGATAATAATCATATCATAATAATCATCAGTAGTCGTATGGAAAATCCGCATGGTTTACTAAATGGCATGGCATTCCCCCTTGGAATGCCACATTACTGAATCATCAGCATAAATTTTTCTACAATATAGACTGGTATTGGAGATTTTCGTATTGGTCCAGTTTCTTCTAAATATTTAATAGTAGTGAACTACAAAAAATTTATAATTAATTTATGCGTGATAAGGCTTCAGCACATTTTAGTTGCATCGCTCGAGTATCTGAATAATATAATTATAACAATAGATAAACATTGACAGAGGAGGACTTATCACTTGACCTGCACGTTCTCCTAATTTGAATCCCTTGGATTTTTATTTATGGGCATATCTCTCGTTTATGATATTCTTGTTGCTACTGTGGAAGTATTTCAAAATTGTATTATAATCGCTTTGTGTGACAAAATACTTGGAGAATTTTCAAACACTCTCGGCAATCCGTGAAATGTGAAGCATGCATTGATTATTGCGGAAGGAAATTCTTTTGAGCAATTTCTTTAAGGAGATGTTCTTACTAAAGTCTATAAATAAAAAGTGTTTATAATTCGTTTATAACTAAAGAAAGCGTTTTCCATGTTTATATGACTTTTTTATCCTTACAGTGAGTAAAATATACTGTTAAAGTTGTCTACCTATTTTTGAAACACCTTGTATAAGTCTGATTTATAAATGTGCGATAACAGGTTTCAATGATATCTCACGTTTAACGAGTTAAAATTGTTAAAATAAATTTTTGCTCAATCAAAAAATCGTTTGCAAAAAATGCATTAAACTGAAGAAATATAAGGTATTAGAAATATAATAATTTAATCTAATTAATAATTCCTTTGTGTTGACGCAAATAAGACGTTCTGTTTATTTATGTCTACGGAGAAGCATGACCGGTAAGCGACAAAGGTGGACATTCAATCGCGCTGGCTGGTTGGACAGATTAATTTCCCTTTTACCGAACGGCCGCTTGGCCGCGATAATTGGATGCTCGTCGCGAAAGTTCGTCCGCGGGTGAAATTAAATGGTGCGACATTCAAACGTGAGAGAGCACCCGAAAACCGGTTCTGCCGCAACACTCGCGTCGCAAGTTGCGGCCGGCCGACCGGCCGGCCGGCCGGCTCGAGATAAATCGACACGGAAGAGTGTCGTAATCGAGGAGACCGGAGAGGAATCGTGGACACCACCCCACGTGGTGCGTAATACAGGTGACAAGCGCGTAAGATGCTTATCGTTTTTTCATTCGCGGAAATTCCGATTTCTCATCGGCTTAACGTCAAAAAAAAAAAATGACTCATCCAGAGAAAATAAATTGACTAAACGGTTACAATTCAATATATAAAAATGTGCGCGTAAATAATGTTTCATGCAGTGGCCGCAAATTGAAAAGCAAGCGGCGAGTCGCGATGAAATGGACTACTTCTTTGTCGTTGTCACTTTTTCTCGCTCCCATTTGCGAAGCTCCGTTACAGCGACATTAATATTCGCGCCGGCTCGATCTAGAACCAAATACCTATTCATTCGGTTACGAGAGAGCTTTGACGTAACAATTCCGCATTTGCGATCGACGAGCGAGACGCTTCGGTAATGACCTAGGTATAGCAACGATACGAAAATAAATAGTCCCCGCGAATAAATAAACATTTTTCCTAATATTTTTACATTGAAATCAACTACTAAAACATAATATTAAAAAAATAATATAACATTAAAAATTGAATAGTTTATAGAATCTCAATGTCATTTCTTCACGTTTCAAATATATTTTTAATGCCAGTATTCACAAAATAAAATTAAATTCTTAACGACATTTCCTTAATAAAAAAAAAGACCTGACATTTCGACATTTTCGACAAAAAAAGCGACGTGGCAAAAAATCAAAGTGTCAAATTTTTCAAATCAAAATCGAGGCAAAAAAGAGATGTTGAATCAGTTTTTTTTTCGGGATTGAAATTAGACACTAATACCGCGGCCGATTAAATTACGCGGTTCGTCGACAAATTCCGTTCGTCTTCAAAAATGCTTTACGACATCACGGAAATGATGAAAGATTTCGCGCAACAAAAAA
>JANQDE010000040.1:1392143-1427050 GCA_037157785.1 Cephalotes varians | reverse complement strand
AAAAAAAACGTCGATGCAAAGAGAACTTAGGACTTTCCGCGCCTAAATCGAAACTCTAGACGTAAAAAACTTTTACCTTCGATCGGCATCAGCATGTCTAACGCACCTCGTAACGATTTGCGGCGCAGAAGGCGCGAGGCGTCGAGCCGAGCATGGGGCGTGCGACGCCGTGCGAACGGGAGACCCCGGTCTCTCCATAAATGTATCCGTCGCGAATTTTGCAATTGGCATATCCATCGACCGGGATATCTGTTCCCGTTCGCCCCTGGTCGCGTTGCGTTATGCACGGCGCTTATCCGCGCTTATGTAAAAGCTCTCTTGACCGTTAGAGCTCAATGCACGACCGCTACATGCAGATCGAACGTGTCAGCGCGGACGCGGCTCGCAGGGAGATATCTCGCATGTGTGCATGCTCCCGATCTACCGGCGTCGGCGACGAAGGGGGTGCAGGGGAATACGCCCGTTACATTTTCAATAATTTCTTACGCAACTCGTCGAGCCGCATTGGAATCCTGCCGTCTGTCTAAATGCGATTCGGCCGACTCAGCGTCGATTCTGTTAATTTGCATGACTCCGTTTTCCAGCAGCTCGCGCTTCCCATCCGTTATATATTTGCGTACATTTTTGGACGAGCTTCCCATACGAATTTATTGACTCGGTATGCTAACGAATGACATAGCCCGGATGACATGACTATTGGTTGATATTGATAGAGTGTAATATTTTTTCACCTTATGGAGATGCTATCAACATTGAGAGACGGCAGATCTCTCGCAGACGGTAAAATTGGAATTTAAGAACAAAATTATATTCGATAGATCTGCCATAATAGCTTGGACCAAGAAAGACCTTGTCCGAGTAACACGTGGCACAGTTACGAATAATGCGAAAATTTCTTTAGGTCATGTTTATTTCGTGACGATGCGTAAGGTCCTCGAATAGGACGCAGATAAATCAGAGGCGTGTCGTAATCGGTTCTCGCGCGTTAGAGAACAACTAAGAATTTTTATCTACGTTCCGACTGCAAAAACATCGTGGGCTGGATGACGCCGAGGGTGGAAGGGACGGATTTTTCAGCGCGCCAACCAGACTCTACGGTGCTCCGCTCCGACGGCGGTCCTCCGGAGAGCTCTATCCTCCACTGTCCTACAAATTCAGGCAAAAGGACGAGCGAGCTGCAAGGCAGACGGCCATCACCGCGCGTCCCGCCACCAATCTTATTCATTGCTAATCCGGATAACCTTGATTTTCGGTGCTGGTCGCCTTCGTACCGGCTGTCTCGGAATATATCTGCCACACTTTTTATCGTCGACGCATCTATCTGCGACCAGATCGGCAGTGTGACCATCGAAATCAACCGGGAATAAACCTTAAACGCGAATCTTGGCCATGCATCGTGTCGCCCCAAGGAGAAGACATCATCAAAGATTTACTGCGAATGAAGTGATGATAATTGACGGATCGAAAAACGGTTTAGCTTTTTCTGCGGATTAAGGCAAAACAATCTATTTTATTTGAAGCTTTGAGGATTCCTTCACTGATATCGTCATTTTGGCGTTTCTTAATTATTCAATTGTATAAGTAAGCATGGTAAGGATATGAATTCGCGCCATATGCATTTCGTGTTATTCCAATTTGTCCTTCGTTGCTGTCGAGTACTTCACAAAAGTGTGTCATCGCGCTGCTCATCTCACTTTCTTCAGCTTCGCTTCTTTTCTCTCCGTAATCATTATATTTATGATTCACTCTTATTTTGGCTCTTGTGAAACAATTTATTGCGCAATATTAATCTATATGTATTTAATATTCTTTTTTGAAGTATTAGAGTATTAGCCATTTTTATTAATATTCTTAATCTATCTTTTATTAATATCTATCTTATCTGAGACAATTTATTGCGCAGTATTAATCTATATGTATTTAGTATTCTTTTTTAATATATATATATATATATATATATATAAAATACATATATATAATATATACATATAGATATAGATACATATAGAAATATATACAATATAAATGAAGTATTATATTAATCATTTTTATTAATATCTATCTTAGTTATTTTGCAAGTACATTGTAAGACGAAATGCGCGAAAATTATGAAGAGAAAGAAAATTAATATCGATTAATAGCAAAAGATTTAAAATTTTTGAATTGTCGAAATTTCCTAAGTTGCTTTTTCCTCCTGAGCATATTCTCACGTATAGAAATCGGGAGGTGACACGCGTGCTTTGAACAGATTCCTGCGTACGAGAGGGATCGCGTACGAAAGCGAAATGAAAAATCGTCCCGACGATGATGGAAACGACGATGACAATGACGAGGAGAAAGAGGACGATGACGACGATAGCGGCGACAAGCTTCCGGCCATGACTCGTAAACGGAGAAGAGGGCTTTCCCGTTATGCGCCTCGTCTCTAGAGTTGATTTGGCGAGCTGGCGGCGGCGGCGGGCAGAGAGGCCGGTACCGCTAGCTTCCCAGAAATCGACTCTCGATAATACGACTCGATACGGATGAAGTAATCTCTACTGTCGCGGCGAGTGAGAGGGAAAAAACCGCGGCACTGACCGGTGGGGGATCGTGTATCCATACCATGCTTGTCCCCGAGGGGCAGCGAGAGGACCCGGCGGAGGATAGGGGCACAAATGCACCACCATAACTCTCATGCTTTATTCATTGATTCGAACGAATTCGAGAGATGTATTTACCTTCTCGCATACTTCCTTATCCAAATTACGCTTCTCTTCCGCTGGATTTACTATTAACTCGAATATTTCGCTATTGTTGATATACGTTCTTAATCAGATGACGACTTTTGTAGAATCTACCTTGATTTTATTTACGAATCGTTCCACAAATAGAACTCGTAAATTTTCAGTATCGATAATGAGGTTGCGGGAACCTCGCATTTTCTGTTCTTACGTCCACAGAATGGGAAATGCGAACACGTTAAAATCTCAAATCTCGTCAAATCGACGTCTCAAATCTTCAAGACAAGAATTTTAATTCTTAAATGTTTTTCTTATTATTGTAACGTAAATATACACATGTGAATTACATCGTCTTTTCCAAGAAAAATTTGATAATCGACAAAACCTGCTTGTTTTTTTTCCGTGTAAACAATGTTTACGGTAAACTAAATTAATATGAAAGGAAAAGAATTAGAATTGTATATTTCACTTCCTTCTCGTCGAACAAAATGCAGTCGCATAGTTGTCTCACGGTTACATAACATCATTCAGCATCTCTCTGAGACGGCATTTCGGATTCAAGATCGATCGATTGACTTTTCTCGATGAGAAAAACGTTCCAGACGTAAACAAAGTCTAGAGGCCTCAAAATATGACAACGCCGAGGAAAAATTTTGCAAAAATGATAATCGTCATTCGTATAGTAAAGCGTTTATTTTTTTTTTTTTTTTTTAATAATGTCAAAACGGTATATAACAAAATATAATCTTTTGCGTGATATTGCCTATTTTATCCTTTAATTATTTTTCCTTTAATTATTAAACGTGTGTTCTCCATCGAAAATGACAGGGACAAATAATTTATTCGTAGCTAAAGATAAATATATAATTTATAACTGAACTTTGATAATGAAAAGCGGATTTCTCTTCACTCTTATCCTTTTTCTTGACAGAGAAACCATTTACCTTTTTTGTTGCACGATTTTGTTCTCGTAACTTCTTAAAGAATTCGAAAACGTCAACATGCTGCGCATCGAGCCGGCCAACCGGTCACTATATGAAAAAGGTTCTTCGTCCACGTACCCCGTAGTGTACCAAAGCGAATTACTGACTTCGTTTCAAATGAGTACATCGGGTGGTACCAGTGATCGAGTCGGTCCCGGCGCAGCTGCAAGTACGCATAGCATACGCTCGCACACTACCATTTTCGCTGCCAGAAAACCCGATGGCACCTTAAGGAGAGAAGTCAAGGGCAAGAAGCGTCCCTTCGTTTACACGGCTTGGGCCCAGGAGACCGCGGGCCCTACCGGCGATTCTTCTCCCCACCTTCTCCTCTAGTACCCGTCCCTACCACTACGTAGGTTTGCTCTTTGCTTCACCGCCTCTGGGACCCTTTTCCTCTCCCCCTTTCCCCGGCATTCCCGCGATCATCCCTCCGCTGCCGCGTCTTGCTTCCCTCCGCGTCTTGCTTCCCTCCGGCCCTTCTCCCTCTGCAGGCTGTGGATCCTACCAACCCGTATGCGAGTATGTCCCTTCAGGTTTTCTTGAAATTTGTCTCTGTTTAAGCAGAGGGGTACACTCTTACGATCCATACGAGAGTGTTCACCACCTCCTCCTCCTCCTCCTCTTCTTCTTTCTCGTCTTCCTCCACCTCTATCGCCACCACCTCCTCCTCCTCTTTCCCTTCCTCCTCCTGTTACCCATCTCGTCTCAACATGAATCCATATGTATGGGGTTGAGGCGCACAGTGCTCGACGCAAATGTGCTGACTACATTACGCCCGGCTATATAAGATAGCCGGACAACCATCCTATCCCCACAGACCGAGTCAGATCGGCGGACCGTTCACAGACGGGCCACAAGGAGCTTGCGTCCCGATCGGCCGATACTTATTCGCGGTGAAGACATCACATCCGAGATCGTCTTGCAAGAGTCAACTATTGTTGACATTTCTGGCGAAGTGAGCAAAAGACTACTAGGAATTCGAAGAATCGTTTTATCAAACATATCGATAAAAGCAGCTTGATTATCAAGATCAATACGTGCTTTGATTTAAGAAGAAATTTATATCTCGCAGAAAAAGTACAAATCGAAGTTCTAGAATCAAACAACACGAACGGTACATTTCAATAGAAAAATATATTCATCAAAATACTAAAAAGCATCTTCCAGAACATTCTTCTAGATTGTCAGAAAAAAAAAGAAAAGAGTGTAGAGGAAAAAAAAGGCAGAAAATTTTCTTTAGTGAAGAAATTTGTGATTGTGTCGAAGAATGATTTTTATCAGCGCCACGACATACTTCCTGCTCGCCATCGTTCTGGTAGCCTTGATCTTGATCGTGATGGATCATGTCAGATCGAAGAAGAAGCCGAAGAAATTATTTGACGGCGAAGAGCCATCCGACCTACTAGACCCACCTGGACCAAAACCATGGCCAATTCTGGGCTCTCTTCATATTTTGGGACGCTATGATGTACCTTACAAGGCTTTTGGCGACCTCGTCAAGGCCTACAACAGTCAGATAATCAAGCTCAAGTTGGGATCTGTACCTTGCGTCGTCATCAATGGATTGGAGAACATCAAGGAGGTCTTGATCACCAAGGGCTACCACTTCGACTCTAGGCCAAACTTCGTTAGATATCATCTCCTCTTCAGCGGCAATAAAGAGAATTGTAAGTATTTTATTTTCGCCTCATTATCTTTGCAAGCCATCAAGAATCAATTTGCAAAAAATTAATTCTATTATTAAATTTATTTTGTAAACTTACAATATGCCAAATTGATATCAACAAGGATTTATAGAGATTGCGGAGTAGACATCTTGCGACATCTTATATATTTGAAACAGTTTTCTGAAAAAGAAAAGAAAAATTACTCATCAATATTAATAACTATCAATCAATATTAATAATTAATAAACCAAATAGAAATGATCCGTAATCAGTTAACACTCTTAGATTGCTCGTCGAAACAGAGATCGATTACGTTTGTGCAACGAATCACTCTCTCAGCGGTTTGGGTCACGTTGCAAGCGTGTTTTCCGATCACACGTCCCACAGGGAGATCAGAAATTCCGATCGATTGTGATTTACTGTTCATCGATTGTGAATCATTATCATGATTGTGAATCACCGTCGGCCAAAAGTCTGCGGTTTATTAGCACCTCGTTTGACAGCTTCTGAAAAACTGCATGCTAATGACCTTGTCGCGTGTCGTGCGCGCGAAGACACGTGAGCGCATATATGCACGCATATAATCACGCGTGCCGTACGATATATGATTTACTTGTCGCGCATGCATATTCCACGCTTGTCCACGCCGAAACTCATGCTAAGGTCAGCGTAAGAAGCGGTACCAAGTGCAGGCGGAAAAGGTCACGGTACGTCACTTTCACGCGTTCCTGGCTTACCCGGCAGCCGGCAAATAGGATCAAGGCTGATCCATCGGAATCGCCGCCGCCATGCCCCGCGATCCAAGACGATTAACCCTTTCCATTGCATGTTCGTACGCACTGCAATGGAATATTTTATTTCACGCGCACGTCACAAACGCCGGCAGCCTTTAATACGATCAGTATAAAACCTCTATAAAGTTTCTTGTTTATTGCAGAATGAATATTATTATTACCTACTAATCTCTCGATTTTTTCATCATGCGGAATAAATTAATGATATGTACTAACCTTTCTTAACGTATATTCTGTTTGTTTATTCTGATTTAGTTCTCGTCAAATATTTAATACGTGTTTCATTCAGTCATTATCTGTTATTAAGAAAAGAAATTTGTAACACGTTTCCGATTATATAAAATACTGGAAAAAAATACTTGCTATGAAACATAAACATTTAAAAATTTTTTCACAAAAAATTTTTTGTAATTATTGTAATTTATTTATTCCGATTTGATAATGTTCGCTGGATTATCGCGGAAAAACAGGTGGCAAGAGGACGGACTTCAGGTTCTCGAGCGCCCTGCATGGATGACGAGAAACCGGGTCACTTCCTGCTGCAGTCTCCTCTCCCGCTTCGATTTCATATCAAGCGCTCTGAACGGCGAATCGATTTTCTGCCGTGTTCGCTGGGAAATTGATGCCGTATCGTCTAGCTGCGTTACATTTCCGCGTACGCGGTGCGTGCGAAGGTGCGCGAAGTAGAAAGGGAACGTGTGCGAATTTTTTTTCTTGCAAAATGATGATGTTCCGAAACGCGTTGTTACGAACATCGAAACGGTAACAAGGTCAAGTTCAACGTCGCCGTCAGTGCTGATTGTCCTTTTCTTGATTTGGTAATTTGAGCCGCGATACATTCGTAGAATATATACGTTTACCATCACGACGCCCTGACGTCAGCTGTTTCCGTTGCGAGTTACTATTGCAATGCGATGAAAGCAAAACTAATTGCTGTCATATTAGAAGAACGTCTTGAAATCATTTTAAATAGGCGAAAAAAATAGCGGTTATTCCAAATGTTTTTCAAATATATTTTTCTAGCAAAATAAATTAAATAGCGTGAATTTTTAATGATGATTTCGATGTCGAGTGTCAACGTTTGAACTCTTTAAAATAAGATTAAGACATTCTTCTTCTTTCTTACAGCTTTGGCATTCTCCAACTGGTCAGACCTCCAGAAGACGCGAAGGGAGATGCTACGAGGACATACTTTCCCGCGTGCCTTTACCACACGATACAACCAGTTGAACGGCATCATCGGCGGCGAAGTGGGCTGGCTGATTAACCACCTGACCGGCATCTCTGGTATCAGCTTGCATGGCAAGCCGCTGATCTTGCACACGTGCGCGAACATCTTCATGAAGTACTTCTGCTCGCGAAGGTTCGACCTCGGCCATGGTCCTTTCCACGAAATGATCGAGAATTTCGATAGGGTTTTTTACGAGGTGAACCAAGGATACGCCGCGGATTTTATGCCGTTCCTGATGCCACTCCATCAGCGTAACATGACGAGGATGGCGAATTGGAGTCACGAAATCAGGAAGTTTATGGAAAAGAACGTAATCGGGAATCGTCTAATCAGCTGGAAATCGGTCATACCTGAGGAAGACTATGCAGACTGCTTGATAAATCATGTCAAGACCGACGCCGAACCCAAGTTGACTTGGGACATGGCGATGTTCGCGCTGGAAGATATCGTCGGAGGTCACTCGGCAGTCGGCAATCTCCTCGTCAAGATCCTGGCATTCCTGGTTACTCGACCGCACGTACAGAAAATAGCGCAGATGGAAATCGACAGTATTGAGATCTCGGGCAAATTCGTCGGATTGGAGAACAGAGGAAACATGCCGTACACGGAAGCTATCATTCTTGAAGCGATCAGACTGATCGCCAGTCCGATCGTGCCGCACGTCGCCAATCAGGATAGTTCCATAGCCGGTGAGTAATTTCTCTCCTTTATGATGCATTATTAAAATGGATGTCACGTAGTTCTTGCCTTGCCTTGAGAGCAATTGCTTTTATAATTTACAGAAATTTATGACACTTCGAACGAAAATTGTAAATCCCCATATCAATAATTATCTGTGAATTTTATAATTAATTTTAAACAATATTAATATCAATATATTTATTAATATAATCAAAATTGTAATATTATAAATTTTTTTATTTTATTCGAATCTCGATTTTCTATTCTAGGCTACAAGATAGAGAAGGACACTTTTATCTTCCTGAATAACTATGATCTAAATATGTCAAAAGAGTTGTGGACCTCTCCTGAAGAATTTATGCCGCAAAGATTCGTGCAGAACGGTAAATTGTTGAAGCCAGAACATTTCCTGCCGTTCGGGGGCGGCCGAAGATCTTGCATGGGCTACAAAATGGTTCAATACATTAGTTTCTCGACGATAGCCACCCTGTTGAAGAACTTCAATATATTGCCGGCAGAGAAGGAGATTTACAAGATTCCTATCGGCAATCTGGCACTTCCGGAGAATACATTCAAGTTCCGTTTCGAGAGACGGTAGGATAGAAAACGCGACAATGGTCTGTAATCATAATCCGTTTTTATTTTAAAACAATCTTAAATAATGTCTTAAGCTACTAAGTACGGCCCTGTGATTGGCTTATGACATCTTAAGATAGTCTTAAATATAAAAATCGACTGTGAATACATTGGCCAATGAGAAAGAATAAATCTGGTCGGATCGATGAAATCGAAACGCGATTTCTCGTCCACGATTCGACCACGAGCTGGGCTCCTGACCGACTTCGCCGATTACGCGGAATGTCAGCGATCAAAAAGACCGATTTGAGCGGTAAGCAAATTTGAAAAAATGAAATATTTAGCTTAACTTTACTTGATGATAATCGAGCGTAAGACAGGCGGAATTTTTATTGACATTACGCGTAACGGAGAACCAGCAGCTAAAAAGAGGCTTTTGACTCCAACGAAGCTTTACTTACGTAGGGAGGGTTAGATACGAGAACGAGTAGAGGATATTCGATCTCTGGCGCTAACAGAGCTTTACTGACATTACTAGATCGTTAAGATAGCTAGGATCATTCCTCGATTCATGCTCTAGGCGCGGATACGCGCGGAGCCCAGTTTCGTTAGTGCAAATTTTTGTTATCTTACTTTCTATAGAGTATCTCTTTCTCTCTTTCAGTTATATGATTTAATTACCAAAATTATTTTAGATATTAGGTAATTAATTTGAAAGAACAGTTTAGTGTTTATTTAATAATTTTTTAAATAATTTTTAATTATGAAATATTAGTCTTATTTTATTTTTAAAAAATTTTAATCTTTACTTTATATTTGAATTATTGAAAATTACAACTACTAAAAATTATCATGTTAATTTATAATATCTTTGCTGCATGCAAGGAAGATAGGTGATCATTAAGATCTGATTATAAACAAAAATATCACGCATCGCCTATCATTTAGTAATTACTCATTTAAAAGATAAGATCTCGTAAATTGATATATTAATAAAAAGATTATGACATTAAGGGAGTCCCAGGGCCAAAATTCGGACGATTCACGCGTATAACTTTGTTACTTGAAGATAATCGAAGAAAAAGAAGAAAAAAGATTAAAATTATTTAATTCCTTCGAGTTTAAATTATTTGCAAGCTTGGCGTCAAGAAGTATGTATTTTTGTGTTATATGATTCGAAATTCTTTGACAAAGGAGTTTTGCAAAGGATTCTAAAGCCTAATCTATCGTGCGTTTTTTATTTTCTGTTTGTTACTTTTGCTCTTATCTTTTAGCTTTTTTTGTGCACAGTTTTATCGACAATTATATTTTTTGTCTCATATTTCTTGTCTCTTCTGGCGTTCGTTAACTTTTATCTCGGGCAACAGAAACGAAAACAATGCGCAAAGAAACAAGAGATAAAAGCAAGAAATAGAAAACAAAGAGCACATTGTAGATCGGCGTTAATTTTATACTTTTCAACTCGAAGGTCTAAGATTTTATTTTTATTTACAGAAAAATGCGAATTCTGCGTTTTGCATATGCGCGTAAAACATATATTTTTATATAATACAGTATTGCAGTATTTTTATTTCTTCTTCTTATTCTTCTTTCTCTTCTTGATATACGTACTAAATGACTTTTAGTGTTGTTAAATCTTTATACATATATTTCTCTCTCTTGATCATATCATCATACTTGACGTGAGGTGGTGCGAAGTAATTTTGAGGAATAATATTAGAAGCAGAAAAAAAAAGAATTAGAATTTTAAAGTGAGTATGAAAAGATTTGTTATTTTGTGTGTGTATGTGTGTGCGCGTGTTTCCAAATGTTTGCGTTTTTAATTAAAATAATATTCCATGAAATAATAATTATTCTCGACAAAGTAATGTTTCTCTTCTCGTATCACCTCGCAAATAATAATTTATTTTTATTATCGAGCATTTATTAGAGCATTATGTTATTATTATTACACATACAATTATTTTATATTATTATCGCTTTTTATTATTATCATCATTATTATTATTGTCAGTAATCATGTTAATCGTCATCCTATCCTTTCTCGCCTCGTTTCTTTACCTGATCCTACAGATATCCCACGCTTTCACATTTCGTAAATTGTACATTATTTTGTGTTTGTTATTTAATTATCGTGATTGTTACGCCATTTGTTAATTTATTATTTAAGATTTTAATAAGATTTTAAAAAAATACCTGACACACACACACACACACACACACACACACAAAACTCTCTCACATATATGTATATATATTTTATATATATATATATATATTTTTTTTTTTTTAGTGTTGTTATATGTATTTTTATAACGGCTTACATAATATTTAGTATAACTTAAATAAGTCACATAATTAATATAAATTGATTTATCAAATCAGCGTGATGAGTTGTTAAACTGTAAAATTCGATAGTTTGTAAATTTTCGTCGATATTGCGCTGTCGATTTCTCTGCGAAAAATACTTTGTACAAAAGAAAGGAAACATAAGAGACAATCACAAAATGACAACTTAATCGCGGAGAAAATGATTATTACTGCAACATTCTTCTGCCTTAAATAAATAATAATATGTATCTGTATTCTCAATTATTATCATTGTTCCAATCTGTCGACTTTATTAAACTTAACGTGTTAATTATTTACGAAAAAACGATTTACGAAAAATAAATTAGTAATAAATTTGGCATTTTGCACTTACATAAGCACTATGTGTGTTCGTTCAATTTTGTGTATTCACAATTTTTTCAATTGTTGAGTAGTAATACAATTTATTAGTAACGATAAGTTGTACATATTTAGTTAATTATGCGTATTGTCGATTTTAAATATAATCGATTTTATATAACAATTTTTTCTTTGGATTTTCAGCGACATCATTCATATTTAATTTGTCAATTTTTGAAATGTGTGACGATAAGTTTTTGAAGATCAGTCTTCAACTATTGAACAATAAGTATAGATTTTAATTAAACAATATAATATGTATTGTTTTGTCAAACATCATCTTCGATATTACATTTGTCTTGTGAGTCCAAAACTAGTACAAATCTAATCTCATTTTAATGCAATTTACGAACACATTTTTTGCACGTATAGAATTATACTAAGTGTTGTATATGGCACTGTTTTCGTTTTAATAGTAAAACTTTATCGAGATACTAACATATCCATCATATTACGTTTTATTCTTCTCTATAAGCAAATATTTTTACATTTATTTTCTTTAATTATTTTTAATATACGATAAAAAGATCTCTCTAATGTAGTATAATAAATATAAGTATAACGTACTTATAATAAATATAAGAGATCTTGTTACTTCGATACTTTTCAAATATCTTTTAAAAGGTACCTTAAAGCATCACAAAATGATGTTGCATCGTTTTTACTTTTCCATGTAACCTTCGTACGAATCCATTTAACATTCGTACGCTTGTCTTCCTTCATACATTTAATATTATATTAATACCTACTTTTGACATTTATTTGTTTGCAAAAGTAATAAATATTCACAATTTCTTAGAAGACGGAATTTGGAGTGACTTTTTCTTCTATAGGCTGCATTTCGAATGCCTTCTTTTTCGACGAAAACATATCTTCGATCTCGCGTAAGGTCTTTCCCTTCGTCTCAGGCAAGAATAACAGGATGAATATTGCGCCAACTAAAGATACGATCGCGAAGAACAGAAACACACCGTGCATACCCATCAGCTTCTCCATATCCGGATATGTTTTAATGGTTACCGCACTGAAGAGATAACCTATGGCAACCGTTAAGCCGGACAATATATCTTTAACTTTGGACGGAAACACTTCGCCTACCATAGCGAACGGTATCGCCAGGTAACCCACGGTGCTAGTGAATATATACATCAGCATACAAATTACTGGGACAATCCCATTGTCAGCCATGACGGTTCCCTTCTCAGCTAGGAACAGGTAGAGCGACAAACCGCCCATGAAGATTGTCATCCCAATGCCGGAAATTAACGATGGTATTCGTCGACCGAATTTTCGAGACACACCAGCCGTCAAAAGACTAGCTATAAATCGAGCGATGCCTATCAATACTGCTCCAACATAAGGATCTACTTGAACACCTGACTTAGCCATGATTCCAACGGCATTGTATATGACCACAAAGATCCCAGAGAATTGTTGGAAAAAGAAGAAACTGAGCATTATGCCGAACGGTACCAAGGAGCTCCTTTTCACCAGGTGCTTCAGCAGGTTCTGATTCTTTTTCTGCGGTCGCGGTTTCAGTTCAAACAAGATTTCCGCCGGTGCCGGCTGATCCTTCGGTATTCCACGGAATTTTTTCATAATCTCTAGCGCTTCATCGGGTCGATTTTGATCTCGCAGCCACAGAGGAGTCTCGGGTACCACCAGTAAAACGAGGGCGATCGCGCACAGCGGAAATAGAGCGCACATTAAAGCCATCAGTCGCCAGTCATCCTTTGAGAAAAAGAACCAGAGAGGATTATGCATTATTATTGTTTACGAATCAGTATTATGAGCACTTACCTTAAAAATATATCCAAAAGTATAAATAATGAGGACACCGAGAGCAATAGAGATACTGGTCCATGTAATCATTGTGCCTCGCCATTTCGGTCCCGCTATTTCAGCTGCATACACCGTCGTCGGAACCGACGCCATGCCAGTGGCTATTCCAGAAATCGATCTCCCAATCAAGATCTGTATGTAACTGTTCGACATGTAAATGGTCACCCAACCCACCATTGATATCAACGATGTCGTGAACAAGCTGATCTTTCTTCCTCGTCTCATCACAAAACTCGAGAGTAGACAACCAATAGGCGTACCCAATGCTGATACAGTAGCTGTTGCGCGAATAATTTTAACAATGATTAAAATTTATTTTTAATAATTTAATAGAAATTACAAAAAATTTGTTGAAGGAACGAATTTTTTGTAACACCAACCCATCCAATTTGCTTGGTTAGCATCGAGTTGTAGGTCACCATCGGTTTTCGCTGCTCTCATCGCGGGTTCTGCTACGGCGCTGTAACCGAAACCCATTGCTGGGCCCAGTACCACAACGTTGGCGCATAAGGCCATCAATATCTGTAAGAGAAAGGCTGGAATCAAGGAGAAGTCGATGATATCGCGAAACTGTGACAACATAACAATAACGAAAAAAATCGCAAGAAAAATATTTGTAGTGAGGGGGGGTAAAACCTCAGTAACTTCTCGACAGAGCGGAACATTTATAACTGGATTATTTATAGCTGCGAAAAACACAAATAGATACGAGAGGTATTGCAGTTATTGTTACTATCAAAGGTTAAGATTAACTAAAGCACATTAGTCAGACATCGAATTTTTTTATCTGATGAATGATTTTCTTATCGCGTCAAGCACTGCGTCTATTATACACGCAACAATATTAGAATCGATTTAACGAATGATTGTCGAGACAAAAGAAGGTGCAGCCAACAATTACGCTTTAAAACCTCTCGTTAAAATCGTAGCGTTTTACTCAGGATATGATTAACTTGATGCTACGAATGCTTTGAAGCATTCTTTGATTGATCAATTAACACTTTGATTACCACGTTGGTCATATATGACCGGTCGCGGTTTCTTCTGTGACGCCACGGTGGTCACTAGTGACCGTAACATCTGAACTTCTTACAATTATAGAAATTGAATGAAAATTGACAGTTGAATATAACCGCTTATTAGAACATACTTTGACATAAAAAGTGCCCCATTGAACAATTAAAAACAATTAAAAATTTTTATTAGAACGTCAATAAAGAAAATATTAGAACAAATCTTGCATCATAACATAAGCGGCCGTGGCGTCCCGAGCGAAACATATGATTTCGGCGTGGCAGTCAAAGTGTTAATAAAATTTTTTCTTCTGATTGATCAATCAAATGCTTCAAAGTACTTGTAGAGTTAAGTTGATTATCAGCTTAAAGACTGAATGCAATGCAATACTAATACTCATACATATTTTCAAGATATCAAGATAAACTACAAAAAATCTCATATAGTGTAGATAGGGTACATCTTATCATTATTGATCTCAAGATTTTGAATTTTGTGAAACATAATTAGAGATAAGCAACGGATACATATACATAATGCGTTTCTTTGTTGTGTTCAAGGATAAGCATTTCACGTAAGAAATCATAAAATGAGAAATGGAAATTGAAATCTTTTTTAATCCTTTTAAATCTAGTGGTCACATATATGTATTAAAATCTTGAAAAAATCATATTGTAAATATCTTTTTAAATATTAAGCTATTCAGTTCAATTTGTTTTAAAGGAAATTGTCTAAACTTTAAAACTATAAAAACTATTGTGATAAATACAATCATAAGATTTAAAAAATTATTTACATAGAAAGATTGGAAAGTTCTCGGACTAATACTGTCCGATAAAATTTGATCTGTTTTTGCAACACGAGTGTGAATAATCATTTCCGACGTGTTTTTGCCTGTTGAACACAAATCTTTTATAAAAATTTGATTGTCACATCACAATTTTGAGAAAAATGACGTCAAAGAAAGAAATAATTTTAAGAATTTTTATGACGTTGCTATTATTAGATATTAAATTATTTCTAAATTTCATTAATGCTACGTGAAAGTATCAATTTTTAGCTTTAAAATGCATTTTATTTTATTTTGATATGATTTGTTGTTTTCAAGATATAGCAATTTGAAAATAATTTTTTTTTATGTAATATACATCGTCCAAAATTTGATCTTTTCTTTCATTAAGAGTGTGAATCATCATTTTCGATGTATTTTTGCCTGAACACCGTTAGTCCAAAATCCGTTAGTCAAATTTTGCTATATGTCACAATTTTTAGAAAAATAACGATTATGAGAATTTTTGGTCTCGTTTTTGGTCTCTTTAATGCTTTTTTTCTAAAAATCATGTAAAAATTTTGACAACGGATTCGTATGCAAAAATACGTTGAAATTGATTATTTATACACGTGTTGCAAAATGATATTGCAATCAAGAAAGGTTCTTTCTTTCTCTTTCCTCTCCCTCTCTCTCAAAAAAAAATTATTATAATAAATTTTATTATAATTTGATAATATTTTATTTCTTTGATTCGCCATTTTAAATTTTTATGTTTTGATTTCAATTTTGTTTTTCATGATCAATTATTAATGATCTTCTAAATCTTTAAAAATAACAAATATATATCCTATTTCCAAAAAAATTAAGACTTAAAAGGCGTATTAAGACCTAAAATATCGTTATTTTGTGCAAAATGAAGAAGCATATGCCGTTGACTGATAGATATTTTGGAAAAAAATGCAAATGTAAATGACAGACAATTGAGAATTAACAAAACAAGCGACATTCTTTTTAGACAAAATTGAAATATTTATCATTCGTCGCTTATTTCTCGTCTTTTAACTAATGATTGTTACTGGAAAGTTACATAACAACGTCTGCGAACTTTTTTGCAATTAATAATTGTTCATGAGTTACATAAATGATTCTTAATAATTGCATCATTTATTATGAATATGAATCGAATTGAAGAAAATTTGCTCTACTACACATCTTGTTTTTATTTCATCATTTAATTTGCATTTTATTTTCATTACTATATCTTAATTCCAAGATCATTCGACAAAAAAATCAAATAGTTTACAATGAACAAACTTGTATATTATCCGTGATATCTTGAAAATTACACAGAGAAAAAATTGTACTGTCTATTGCAAAATCGTGTGCATATCTCAATTGTCAAAACGCGTGTTTAGATCCTTCTTATTCGTGCAAAAACAAATTAATTGTGCAATAAATTACGTAATAAATTAATTACAGTTAATATTTACGAGTTATTTCGATGTAGATAACAATTAGTAATTCTATCAGAAAAATACGCTTGTTATTACACTAAAAAATAATTTATAACGCTTCGATTTTATAAATAATAGATGGTATTATCATTCACGTGTTACACATATTCATCTTTGCTTTTCATGTGAAGTAATTAATCAAAAAAAGAATTATGTGCGATTTGTTTTAATAGGTAAAAAGATTTTATCATACTTGATAGGTTGTTCCGGTTTGTTCCCATTTTTTTTCTTCGGTAACGTTAGGCTCTATCTGTAAAAAAAGAAGATTATTAGAGATTTTCTAATTGTTATTGCATGCATCTCTGATATATATAATTCTAAAACTGAAGTACGCTTTAAATTAAAATACATCAGAATCAGCATTTTGTCTTATTTCTTTTCTGCAATCATAATGCATAATCTATATATATTAGGAATCCCCTTTTAAAAAAAGTAAAAAAAAATTATTGCCGTTTTTCCGCTGATTGATCCTTTTGCTTTACAATTCGTGCTGCAAGAATAACTGTCAGCGTAGGGATTCGTATTTTGACAACTCACGGACACGCTCGCGATTTTCTCTCTTCACTTACACACATAGAGACGCTCTATCCACCTGCGTGACCAGTTCATGACAAGAATAAAGGGCGTTTTTCGTCGCAAGAGCAGTCGTAATCGCAATTGTCATTACAGGAGCCATATTTTGACAGCTCACAAAATTGAGATTATTGTGATTACATGATTTGTTGTTGATATTTAAATGTTCTTTGTAAAAAAATAAAAAATAAAAAGCTAAGTAACGTGCGTTTGTGTTTAGTCTATTTAAAAAAAAAAAAACATCGATATTCACATATATCGAAGTTATTAAAGTTGTCGCTTTTCCGCGATACTGCTTAGTTCTCTCGCTGCGCTTATTTCGTGAGTAGCTGTTATTGCATATTTTGACAATTGTGTATCGAGGGGTTAATAATATTATTAATCGTGTATACATTTAAGCAAGTATAACAAAAAGTAAAACATAAAAAGTTAAATAGCATCTGTGATGTCTAATCTGCTTTTAAAAAAGACATATAAGAAATTTAATTGTTTTTCCACAATGCTAATTCTCTTGCTTACTTCGTGCTACGAGAGTGATTGTTAGCGCAGAAATATTTTGATATTTTATAGTTCACAAACATTAGATGATCATGAATGCGTGATTAATTTGTATATTTGTTCTTTATAAAAAATAAAAAGCTAAGTAGAGCGCGCATAATGCGCGTTTGTGATGTGTAGTAAAGATAAAAAATAGATTTGAGTTTAAAATAATCTTTTCTGTTAATTATTCTGTTAATTAAATTAAGTTAAAGTTAATCGCCTATAAAATTAAGTTAGCTACGTAAAAAGTTGTATGAACAAAAAATTAACTTATAGTTAAAAGTTGCGTTAAGATTAAATTAAGTTACATTAAAAATATAATTTTAAAAAGCATTATTTATATTAAATTAAAAAAATTATCAGATAAAATTATTTTAAACGAAAAAATTATTATAATATGGATTATTGAATAAATTTAATGTTTTATTTTAAGTAAGTTTATATATAAGATATCAAAGAAATTCATTATTTTTTGTTGTATCTTTTATATGGAAATATTTCTTTTTAATTATAAAAAAACCAATAAATAATAATTAATAGTTAAAGAATTACATAGGAAGGATTACATAAGAAATATAGATAAAGATGAAAAGATGAAAAGATGAAAAAAATTTTAACTTAGAAAAAAGTTAATAAGTTAAAAATTAACTTATTTGAAATTAACTAGTTAAGTTAAAATTTATTAATTAAATTATTAATTTTTTAATTTTATCATTTAACTTTGAACTAATTAATTAGCCTTAATTAATTAATTAACTAATTATCTAGCCTTGATAATAACTGATAAATTTGACAGTTTTATACTGTTAAACTAAGATTTTTTTATGCAACAAAAGGAATAAATGCAACGCACACATATTAATGTTTCTCGTAACTTATTGGATTGTTTGATAATGTTAAAAGATGAAGATTAAAACGATTCTAAATTTGATAAATCTTGAATCATTATCGTGATTTATTATAGTCAGAAATAGATTTTTAGATTCAAACGAAAGATTAAAGATCGGTAAGAGTACACTATAATTGAGATGCAAATAATCTTGCCAGAACTCCTGCTAACCATTAAGATAAAATACCGGAAAAAATCTGACTTATATCTGACTAAATTTAACTTATCTGATAAACTTTTCTAAAAGAAAAAAAATGTAATAATCTAAGTTCAATCTTTCCATGATTCTTAGCGTTATTGTTGGGAAAAAATTTTATTATACATATAAAAATATTTTTATTAAGAATCAGCAAAAATGTTTTTCTAATAAAAATATTTTTATAAGTATAATAAAATTTTTTCTCAACAATAACGCTAAGAATCATGGAAAAATTGAACTTGGATTATTACATTTTTTTTAACAGATAGAAAAAATATGAGATGTACTAAGGTATTATGATTACAAAAGACAAAACAACGATGATTTTAAATACAAAAGACAATTTTCAAAATTTCAAAAAAGGATTTTATAATTTACAAATGTAGGATAAATGTAAAATTATAAAATTCGATATAAAATTCGAAATTTGGGTTTGTATTACATTTTGCTGGATATATGTACATACCTTAATCTCCACGAACTTCGATATGCGCTCACCCGCATCATTAATGGCGATTTGTCCGTTTATTTTATTAACGTGTTCGTTTGCATTATTAATGTCCTTTTGTTCATTAGTATTGTTAACGTCCGTTTGTTCCTTTCCGTTATTGACGTCTGTTCGTCCGTTCGTGTTATTAACGTCCGATGTCCCCATGGTTTTTTTTTCAAATACCTTATTTTTCGATAATTGCGTCAATCAAGTAATAACGACACAAATCTATGCCGTGATTTTCTCGGGCAAAATTAATTAAACGTAATTTGCAATTTTAGGAAAGATCAATCAATATCAATCTTCTTTACGAGTGCCACTTCTTCTTACTCTCTTTTCTTTCTCTCTCTCTCTCTCTCTCTTTCGCAGTTCAATCCTTCATATATCTTTGCAATATTCGATTCTATTTATGTACTTGATAATAATCCCGATACCGTGCCGCAAAGTATTTTAAATCTTCATCATTATTCATCGATAGCTTGCATTTAAAAGATGCAAAAACGTAGAATGACTTGGAATTCGACTATTAAAAGATGCGAGAGTGTTGAACAACTTAAAATAAATTAACTACTATTCCGTTTGACATGCCGTAAATTTTATGAGATTGCGCCTCCTTCTTCTATTTTCAATTTTCTGTATCCAGATATAATATCGTCGCATGTACAATAAATACCGATTTACGCCGAGTTGTTTATTCCGCTTAACTGTCTTTGTATTATTGTCCGCTCAATAGCGTTCTTTAAAAATCACGATTCGTATGAGATTGCTCCTTCCTTTACAAAATAAAAATGTCTAATTTAATTATAGACTAGAGTCGATTGTTTTATTGTTTTATGCGAAGACTTCGAGATATTCACCAGATTGCTTCGAAAAATTCTAAACATTAGCTGCAGTTTTCTGATTAGTTTTATCTTTAAATCTGTGAAAATACGCGTCGGATGCTCGCTATTCAATTTGAGCGATTGTCTTCATCGTAATGAATCTGAGAGTTTTATTAATATGTCGAGTTTTTCTACATTGCACGTTCGATCTTCTTTTAATAAATATTCGATAGTATCTATCTTTGCGTGTACACTGCGAGGAAATTTTTGTCCGATATATTTTGACATCCGCGAGTCTCTTAATTAGAGTGAGATATAATCTTTCCGATGGAACCGTGGTTATGACCAGCGCTAACTGAGGACTCGTTATTGACTGAGAACAATGTACAGAATTTATCTGCTTCACCCGGCCACATTCTCCACTCCAGAACCATTCGTGCGGATGATGATCCGCCGTATCGACGTTGTGCAACGTTTGCGCTAATGTTAAAAATCCTGCGATATTTCTATTGCTGAGAATTCTATACTGATAAAGAGACGATTACGTAAAAAAATTACTGATAGTTGACAGATCACAAATCGGCGTAATAATATTTTAGCAGACAAATTTAACAAAATTAACAATAATAATAATAATAATATCATAGTAAGAGCATAATTTATTCATAATGTTGTAGGAATGTATCGATTGAGAAGGAAAGAAGAATGGAATGCATATAATTCAATTAAATAAAAAAAAAGAGAGCGAAAGAAAACATGATTATAATAAATATACTAATAATAGGCATAGCTACAGCTTCTTTGAAATTAGAATTTATTTCGTGACTTTATCTTCTTTTGTTAAATAAATAGATATTATGTTAGATTAAGCAATTTAATAATTTTTGAAAGTAAATAATTGTTTTAAAAAATTATATGTAACTTTATATTAATTATATATTAATTTTATATTAATTATTATTAATTACATTTTAACAATTGCATGAAATGTTAATAAATTTTATCATTCCAGTCTGATTAAAATAACTCTCTTACTTTGCTTAAATCAGTCAATAATGATGATTGGAAATATCAGCAGTAATTAAGATTGCACTCATACCATACGTTCTTCATTCGTTCTTTATTTAAGCAAATAATATTTGTAATCCGTCATAAGATCGTGCACATGAATAGAGGAAAAAATTATATTATGGATTATAAATAGATTTGATATGAATTGACAAAGTTCATGCATTTTGATATGAAATGTAAAATATTTTGTAAACTATTCATTTTTTAGTATCTTAATACTTTTGCACAGAATAATGGAACAAATCAATTGGTGTAAAGAAAACACACAGTTGCTTTTCAAAAAAATTACACAATTTGTAATATGCAATTACATATTACTCTCAAGATCAGAATATAAATTTTATCTGAAGTAATTTTTTATAAAACTTACAATTTTCGAGAATTTTTAATTTCCTTACTCTGTGTATACACACACACACACACACACACACACACACACACATGCGCGCGCGCGCTTACTTAACTACAAAGGATGAGAAAATCACTATAAACAACTATAAACAATTCTGAATTAAGATATATAAGCGTTTTTTGTCAAAATCGGGTGACAATCATTTTTTCAAAATTTTATATTTTTTAATATAAGGAACTACAAACAAAATTATTGTTATTACAAGCAATTACAAACAAAATATTAATGTTTTCTTTATTAAAAATTTAATTTATTAAAAGTCAACCAAGTTCACAAAGGCGCGTCATGGGTTTTTTGCAATAACGACTTAACGTACGTAATCTATATTAAATTTTAATACGGCTTATCGGATAGATAAATTATGTATTTTTACTGTTCCAACAAACAAATTTTCAAAATAATATCAAGCGGAATTTTACCTCTATCTGTCTTTCTTTCTTAATTTCGTATCGTAATTACAATTTAACCTCATATAATTTCTGAACGACCGTTTAAGCCAGTATTATCAGATAGAAAACGCGGTTTTCTCGAAAAATAGGTAGAAAGGTTCATTTAGAACAATTTACTTCACGTAGCTGTTTTTTTAGTAAGAGAGATTATATTCACAAATTTTGTTACAATAATGATTAATCAGTCACAGCAAAACACAGCAATTTATCTAAAACAAGACATTTTCTACGATTATAGTGAAATCGCGATTAGTAATACCCAAAAAACGTAACAAAAAACAAAATAGGAGATCAGAAAAAATCAACTTCATCAATTACATTTTTTTTTAAAGTTGTTGTAAGTAATATACGTGATGCTTCTGCAAATTATTTACACAACAAATTTTATATTATTATATCGACAAATTTTATATCATTACATTCTACAGCATTCTCAGTATTCTTACATTCAACAAATTTTATATTATTATATTTTACAGTTCTCAGCATTCTTACATTCTTACATTATTACATTCTACAATATAAGAAAAGAATTTTGTGGCATATTTGAGTTAGTTAAGCTTTTTGACAATCAGTCCCGATCATTCCTATCTCGAAAACAAGATTTGAGAAAAGCAATTAGAAAATAATAATAAATTAGGTAGAATTTGACATGTTCTGGTAAAAGATCTTTATTAAAATTTCTCACGATGTTTCTACCGAACCTTATACCTTTCCGGTCTTTATTAAATGATTCTATAATCAAATCATACAACATGTTTTTATACAATAAATTAACGATTATAACATTCCAAAATCGAAGTCATTAATAATCATACGTACCAAAAATAAAAAGATAAGAAAATAATCACATCACCAATTATTTTACATCCGTGTTGGAAGGCACGTCCGTATTCTATTAGGTAAAGTGATTGACAGATCGCCTGTCCTTCATTATTCAAACAATACCGTAGTTATGTTATATTATTATCTTTATATTATTATATTATATCTTATATTATTATCTTATATTATTATCTTATCATATATAGAATTCAGGTTTTCAGTCTCCTTTTATAAATTTATACTGTTATTTGTCTTTTTATATTTTTTGATGAAAAACATCTCAGCGATCTCTCTCCTTCTCCTGTTTCTTTCTTTATGTAGAATAATTGGTTCATCCCATTTGAAATCATGTTTTTCAGACAATCTGTGGTTAGTGACCATCATCTGTGGTTAGTGTCCCATTTTTATAAATAACATCCTGAATAATAAATTTTATAATCATAAATTTTATAATCACTTTGACGAATAAAATTGTCTAGAATCGATTAAATCACATTTTGACGAATATAATCGTTAAGTTTAATTTTATCGTTAAATTTTAAATTTAAATATTGATTAATAAAACTATTATACGAAATGTAAATGGAAGGCCATAATATCAACTTCTCGTTTATCTTAATCTGAAACATCTATTTGTTGAATCCAGTCAAAGTGAAAGGCTAATTAGCAATCGGCATGAGATTTCAATATAACTTCACGCTTCACTTGATTCTGCGCTACAAATTCATCGTGTGACTTCTAAATTCTTTCCGGTCTTATTTGTGCTGCCGTCATCTTGACATTGGTTTGCATAACTTCCTCGAACGAGATATATATATTGTAATTACCGTAACGTAATTTTTATGTTTCAAGAAACTCCGTTAATTTATCGTCGATTTCTAAGATCCATTAAAAAATACACATTTTATAGCAATTAAATTATAGAGAATCCGAAACGTTCTGGAAACATTATATGGATCTAATATTTTGAAAAGTATTTTTTGACAAAAAGGTTTTAAACAAAAGTTGTAGGGTATAAAGTGATATATTTACACGGAAAGAATGGTTTTGCTGAATAATCTAAAATTTTAGCTAGATAAAAAAATAATTTTGAACTATGAAAATAATTATGTGAAAGCTCAAATTATTGCTAGAGCTCAAATTTTTGCAAATTTTTGCTCATTATTTTTAAGGATCCAACAAAATTATTTTCAAATCTGTAATAAAATTTTAGATCGCTCAGCAAAATCGTTTTTTCCGTGTAGCGATTTTAGCAATTTGACTTTGAGTTGCGTTACAAAAATCAGATCACTTCGATTTTTTTTTTTAATGGATTTGCATTTTTGATTGCCGAATACTGCCGACTTAGCATTTGATTGTACGTTACACAGTGGATATACCATTGGTTCCTCTTTTGAAAATTTCATTAAACATATGTTACTCCTCTGTAAAATTTTTAAAGGTTGTCCCGAATGAAGCGGCATTCGACTAATGCTGATGGTATTATAATTTTCAAAAACTCGGAAAGTACTTAATAGAAAAAAACTTTAGTATAGTATTTTAAAAAGCTCTTGAGGTCAGCTGCAAGAAATGCTGCAATCAAAAATAGAAATTTCTATTTTAAAAAATCAATATGACTTTGACCTGATTTTTGCGACGCAACTCAAAGTCAAATTGCTAACATCACTAAATACATTACTTTATATCCTACAATTTTTGTCTAAAACATTTTTCTCAAAAATGTATACTTTTCTAGATATTTAGCTATCCTAGAACATTTCGGACATCCTATATATCTATAAAATATATCGTTATTAATGCCATCTTGCAACATGGACAATTTAAATGGAGTCCTTGGTATTTTTCTCCATATTTATCTTTAGTTAAAAATTATAATGTATACAAGAATATTTAAATTTTTATATTAAGGGGAATTCGATTCTTATATTTGTACATAGTATGTAAATTCATGTATAATTATAATGTTCGAGCATTCAAAGCGATAAGAAATAATATATTTGATTAGAACAGTAATGGATGACGTTGTTTTTGATATCCTCTATAATTGACAGTACTGCTGCTATCATCATAAACAAACAAAGTTAATACTTGCAAAACGGACACTTGCAATCCAAACGTAATTAATACGAGATGTGATATTTCGTTAAATTTCGGTGGCATTTGTACGAGTAACGTTAATTAAAAAACTTTTAATCGCGAGCTGTATCCTTTCTAAGCTCATTTAATTTGACCTTGAATTTAAATTATTATTGCTCATATCATTGCATCTTATTAATTTTTATTGCTGATTTAATGTAGCAAACATTTTATTTCAATAACAGTGCGTAGATATTTTTCAAGTCTTACATTTAAGAAACTAAAATTTACGATTTAAAGAATTTATTATATTAATCCATCCATTTAAATTTACCCCGATAACCAAGCATGCTAGCACATTGTGTCAACGCATCATGCAATCGATATGCAGTCATTGTGTCATCTTATATCGATAAGTAAGTAATAGATACCGTGGCGGTATCATAGAGTGCAGTCGAAACTTCAGTGTTAGCACGTACAAAATGCTTGCACAATGTTCGTATAGCGAATTGAGCGATGTATCGTCACTGTGCTCGTCAGGTGCATAGTTAGTTGGATATCACAATGATAGCATGTCATGCATGCTTGCATGTATTATACGGTCATAGTGCAAACACTTGGTTATCGGAGTGATGAACGGTTTTTTACAAATTTATACATATGTTAAAAAAATATATATTATAAAATATAATATTGAATATTCATTTATAAATATACATCTAGATATACATTTAAAATATTAATTACAGCTGAAAATAATTATTATATTTATCTAAAAATACTATAATGTATTCGAATAGCGAATTCGGTTGGACTGAATGCGCACTGGTGCATATTAAACCTTTGTATAAAAATCAATGTAAAAATGTTTGTTAAATATAGAAACAGTTAAATTTAGAAACATTAAACTGCGAAATCCTTGATATATAATCTTCTATTGTGCTAAAATATGTATTTATCATTCAAAATATTATATATATATATATAAATAAAATATTAATAATTAATATAAAAATTAATAATTAATATAAAAAAGTTATGGCTAGCAAAAATATTTTGAATAAAATATTTTTGCTAGCCATAACTTTTTTCCACTTTTCTGGCAATAAGTGAATTCCGCGATAAAAAAAATGTTCGTCTTTCGAAGCAATCCATTCTATAGTGAGCCCTGAAAACTAACCGGAACACCTAAAATATCAATATGCACTAGTGCATCCAACCGAATTTGCTATAGGATTTGAAATATAAAAATGTCTTGTCTTGTGCGTCATTGAAGAACACGTTTTAATTACGAGTACTGTTTAATTATAATAAAAGAATATTACGAAAGATGCATATGGTGAATGATTGGTGTCTATCAGGTAAGCAGTGGATAATCTGTGTTAGTATTGACACATGCATACGCGAATTAGAAGCGATTAAACACAACTCGATATAAGACAGTAAGCTCGTACGTAATACAGCATGAGAGTGTTATCACGGAACTCTTAGCGCTTGCGTAAGGTGATTAAATCGTCACTATGATATCGTGTGCACGCGTCACGACAAGCCGATCTCCGAGGCCGATCGGCAATACCACTCGCGAGATATTTGCTCGCGAGACCGATCGATTCTCAACAAGATGAAAATTGGTGCGACATTCAACTATGTCAAACTTTGCAATCGCCACGCACTTGAATCGCAATAAAAATTGACTTGTAGAAAACGATTGTGCCTATTATTACCTATAATCACCGTGATTATTAGTTCTCATTATCGATTATATGGTGAGATAATTATCAAATTACATTATTGCTCGTAATTGTAAGATTAAAACCTTATTATCGCGCAGTAATTGCAATATAATGCTGAAAAAAATCAAAGTTTGATCTTGAGGTTATAGATCTTTAATTACATATTTAATATCTTTCTAAGCTTTGAACATTTATAATAGTTTACTTTAGATATATAATTTTTTTATAAAATTTGGGAGTAAATTGGGAGTAATTTGAGGTGTGCAAAGTTTGTCGTAAAAGAGTTTAGATTGTTACCCTTTTTACAATATTTAATATAAATTTGATATTTCAGCTCAAATGATAATATGCACAAGTCACGTCGTCAATGAGAGATACAGTATTCGAAATGCATCTGATTATATTAAAAAACAGGAAGCGAGTTTTGAAAAGTCTACCTGTATGAAACGGCTGCGTTCCTCTTCGAGAGAAGTCATTTTTCCAGATGTTAATACGCGCAACTGAAGCCACCGCTTGTGCACCAGTTTTTTAATAAACTAGAAGTTTTCACTTTAACAAAGTTTACGCATGTGTTTCATAACAGTTTATTACCGACTTCACGTTCTTCTCGCAAGATTTATCGGACGAACTCTCAGACGCACTCTGTTTATCGATAAAGAATATGCAATGATATGTTCATGTCGAGAGATAACAGATTATTTTCCTCAGGAATAAAAATGTTGTTTATTAAAGAAGTAAGTAAACATTGAATCTTAAGGTCAATTGTTATCAATGACAGATGAAAATATGCATTGGCTTTAAAGTCATTCAGATTGTCTTGTGATTTCTCTGATGAAAGCGCGCACCAAAACTGGCTTGTTTAACCGCTTGACGTTGCTATGTGAGCGCCGCAAGTGAGACTCGTGTTTATTAAATTTGGAATGTATTCGGCGCGCTTTACAAGAGATATTCGTGTTTGTTTTAAATCTGGATAGAAACTCGTTATGCACTACTGTTTGATTGTAAGTTTTCGTCTTGATGACTTTGACTTGTGACTTGAAATTTTTGATTTCCAAGTTAGTCTTAGATTCTAAATATTATTTCATTATATTATTCCAGTTTTCCATTATATTATTCACCAATTGAACTTCATTTTAAAACACTGATGCAAGATGAAGATTAAATTTTTTGATTAAAGCTTCAAATCACATTTCGTTCCACATTCCGATTACAACAATGTGGCCGAGAGTACGAAAAAGAGTCATAATCAGAAGCAAAAGAATAAAATGACAAAGACAAGACAGAATATAAAAAGTATCACTTGACAAATTGCATATCGCAACAACACGATTGTTCTGTCTGCATTATACAATGCATTATCAGTGCCCGTATCAGAGTAGAGATTGAGATTGAGTTGGAATGTAACCAATCAAAAGAAAGAGAACAAATTTCAAATTTAGTGAATTTAATTGATCAATATTCCAATATTCCAATCTCTAGTCTGATACGGACATAAGAACATCTAAAAAAGGTATTAAAGAATACAAGGATTACAGATGCATTATTATATTGCATCTATACATTCAGTATAATGAAATTCTCGTGTGATTAGTGTGTTAAATACAATTAACCAAGATTTTTGTATTAAATACAAGTAACAAAGATTTTTGAATACGATAAGCTTCTTGAATTATTGTATAATTATGTATGTAATGAGTATTTATAAATTTTTTAACGTTTTAATAGCACACGACATAATTGGAGTGAATATATCGCGAATATATCTTTACTTCATTTGACAATGAAAAAAAACGTTAAGTAAATTAAAACATTAAAACGAGTACGCATAAATCATGTATAGAAAAAGTGGAATAGTTCAAACACTTTCAATGATGTAACAATCCGGAAAAAATTTTTTATATAAGAATATATAAATATATATAAACATACATAAACATATATAATTATATACAAAATATGTTCATATGTGCTCATATATTCTTCTTTCTTTTGCAAAATTACTGTTTGATATAAAAAAGTAATAATAATAATGAGAAAAAAATAAAAAATAATATAAAATTTACTTATTTGCATATAATATTGGAAAAAATTTTATTTAGCTTCTATTGTATTATCTTAATTGTCTTTTATGCCTTGTTACAATGAATTACGGAAGATATATAATAATATGCAGTATAAAATTTCTTTTTGAGATGGATCTTAATTGTAAGTAATTATAATATCTAACACAGCTTTTTGTCGATAGATCGTTAATGGGTGAGAAATTTGATGATAAAGATCAGATCCTTTTAATCCGTGATCTAGTCGTATTTATTTTATCAATCGCGTTTAATAAAAATTAACTGTTGTGTAAGTATAAAAGTTAAGATTCAAATACTTCGATAAATTTTTAATGAGTAATTAACTTCTAATCATTGATGAGTAAAATATTGTTTAAGTCTAAATTGATACAAAATTATGGAGGTAAGTTATTACGATTATTTCGAATACAGCAATATTGTTTATCGTGCTTTTGTTTTTTGAGATAGAAACATTACGTGTTATTTCAAAAAATTTTTTATTGAGAAGAAAATGAAGATATTAATAATTTAACGCGCATGCAATTAAAATTCAAAATAAATTAATTAACACGCATTAAATTTTGTTTAATATAGAATTTCGTGTGTGTGTGTGTGTGTGTGTGTTGCTTGTTAAATTTTCAAACATATAGAATTGTTTTTATTAAAATTAAAAATTAAAATACTATAATATATATTATAATATATATTAATTTATATTTATTATTCTTATTTTAAACAGATTTACATTATCTTATAGAATAATTGGATGCTGATAGTAGCATTTTTTATTATGACTTAGATATTGCTTGTTGTAATATTTTTTATCCGCAAGAATTCTGAATGATTATCCTGAAAGAAAGCAGTTCGGATCGATCGTTTTACTTCGAATTTATAGTTTGCATCAGGAAACAATAGAGTTCCAGGAAGAATTTGCGAAATAATCAATTACAAAGAAATGATAAACACAATTTTGAAATATCAAGAAATTGTTCATTTTCTCCTTGATTAAAGAAGTTGAAAAGAAGTCATCTTTTTAAGCTGTATGTAGCAAACTGAAAAACATTCAGAGGATTCTTTTATCAGAAGCCGTACGTGTTGTTAATCTCTATTTTCAGTTTTGTGAACTATATATATGATTATACTATCGGCCATAAAGGTGAATATTATAGTATTATATAGACTTCTTCTTAATTACCGTCATAAAGAATTGTTCAAGTAATAACCGTATACTAGCAAGAAGTAACTGTTTTGTTCGTTATACACAGTCTGCAATCATCGTATGATAAAGTATAATATAAAGTGTTATATATTTATGTGATATACACAAACATCCATAAAAAGTCAAAAGTTAGCTGGAATAAAAATTATTAATTTCATTCATTATGGACAAATTTGATGAGATCAATTTTGGTCATTTTAAACTATTTTGTGWGTGTGTGCGCGCGCGCATATGTGCGTCACACTGACATATTTTATATTATAACTTTTGTGATTAATTTGTATATCGCATCACAATAATACAATAATTGTCGAGCACTGGATTACAGTAGATTGTTCAAATTTGATAATATTCCGAGAAATTTCTATAATAAAATTGGAAATTTTAAAATTAGTTGTCGAACTATTTCGAGAAATTTCTATAATAAAATTGGAAATTTTAAAATTAGTTGTCGAACTATTGTATTCTGTACGATATATCTTTAGGCACTTTATCAGTGTCTGCAATTATTTGAGGACACCGGCATTGCGACTATATCTCTTGTTTGTATTCTTTTCTATGTGAATAAGAAAATAACATTTTCAGAAATATTTATTTCAGAAATATTTATAATGTCTTGTTCATCAGATAGTTACAATTTTGTTTGAAGAAGATAGTTATGACTTTTCGACATGAGTTGAAATCCAATGTAGATTGACTTCTGGATTTTATTAACTTCTTAAAAAAATTATATTAGCTTCTTAAAAAAGTTTCTTGAAAAAATTTGTCAATGCGTTTACTATAGTTAAAATTTACAATTAATTGCAGAGATTCAAATTGTTCGAATTTCTTTCGAAGGTTGGGAATTCTATCCCATTAAGTATATAAATTGTCGGATTATTTTTATTGCTAATTCGTATAATTGTATCGTTAATGTATAATTGAATCTAATGATAGTAAGGCAGAAATATTATCTTTTATTTTTATTGACTGCATTCGGATACCCGAATGCGCTAATGTGTCATTTTATCCTTCTTTTACACCTAATGAATGATAGAATGACACATTTGTATATTGCATTCGAGTGAAGTTTCCGAATGCAACCATTGCATAATATTCATCATTGCCACCTTTTTTCGATTGCATTATCGAAGACGCCGAAAGAATACGAAAACTCTAATAGAAGAAACTTTTAAGAGAAAGTTGTAGATAGAAGACAATTTTAGGAAAATTAGAGATTCATGCTAAATGAACAAATAATAAAACATTGCTGAAGCGTAAACATTTGAATTCGATATGAAGAAATGCGAGAGTTCATAAATAATATAAACGCGTCAGATGTATCCAATAAATAATTTTCTTATTAGAGAAGTTAAGAAATTAGTGTATTGAATCTGTGTGTCCCTCTAGAGCGGTAAGAAAGAAGCTTACAGATTGCTCACAGGGTATCATTGAAATATAATAAAATTAGAATGCGCGCGGGCGCTAGTATCGTGAAATGACAAAGAGAATCTTAAGTGGTATCTCTCTCTCTCTCTCTCTCTCTCTCTCTCTCTCTCTCTCTCTCTCTCCAGTACAAAAGTACAATCTCCACTATGATACGGTACGATTTTCACTATCGTCCACTATACATGCATAGTATAGTTTAAAGAAGAATACTTTTTATGCACTCTTTCACTTTCAGCATAGGTGGCATAGAACTGCGCGAGTTCCAGTATTGTTACATTTCAGTGATTGCAACTAAAATGTGAGGAAATTAACAAGCAACCGCTATTAACTCTGTAAATGAATTTTGCAAATATTTATTATGAAAAATTTCGTTATGAAAACGCTAAATACTTACAAAGAATTAATAAAAATATTTACGAATTATCATTATTATCATTAAATAATCCATCGGGATAATAATCTAAGTTATTCTTCTCAAAATTATTGTTTATCGAAATTAAGAAAAATTACTCTTTTTGCTTTTAGAAAATAATTTCTTATGTTTTTTCTTAAGCCAAAGATCCGATGTTTAAGGAAAAATAAGAAAAGTAAGACTTTAAGTCTTTATTTTGTGTAATTATATCCTTCAAATACAATATTTCTATAGTCTGCACAATCAAAGCATTTCTTTCATTCTCAATTATTGTTTGCTAAATATTTTTTAAGAAAATGATTCGTATTTAAATAAAATAAAGAATTTGCTATTTTTTGTTATTAAATTTCATACTCCGAAATTTTATAAGCGATTTGTTTATCTTATCATTATATCGTGCAGTGTCTTGATCAAACAAAATTTAGATTAAATGCATGTCGTTTAAAATTATTGGAAATATGTTGTTTGTTATTCTTTTTGTTGCAAATATTATTTTGTTATGATAAGAAAAGATTCATTAATTAAATTATTTAAATCAAATTAATTATTACAAGCAAAAGAGCCTAGCTGGTTGTTGGTAGCTAATTAACATTAATGGTTATTAAAGATAATTTATAATAACAAATAATGTTAATTAGCTACCAACAACCAGCTAGGCTCTTTTGCTTGTAATAATTAATTTGATTTTGTTCTATTGAGCCAATTAATTAATATTAAATTTTTAAATTATTTAATTTAACCAGTAAGCAATATTATCAATTTACTGAGTAGATTCAAGCGAAATCTTACAATAGATTGATATAGGATAAATCCGCATATAAGTTTATAAGCTCGTATTGTCTTTTGTTTTGTTAACAAGATTAGTAATATAATCTGATAAAAGATTATTAGCAAAAACCAATTTGTTATTTCATAAATGATACATTCCATTAAATGATTACAAAATTATTTTGCTGAATTTGTGTATTCAATTTGTCACATTAACAGATTTTTTATTCTTTTGCCGGCATTCTGCCGACAAGATATATTACACTATGCAATATAAACCCTATGCAAAATCTGTATTCTTTTTATTTGATATCTGAATTATTAAACTTGAATGCATATGAGTGAAACAATTGAATATTGTAAGCTGTCAGGTTAAACAATTTTCATTAAAATTATTTATATAAAGATTAAAAACATTTTTACAGTATATTATTTATTAATTACAACATTATTGTTAAAATACTAAAAAGAACAATCCTACTTGTGCAAAATCAAATGTAAGCACAAATTATTCAAAATACAAAGAAATAACATTTTAAGTTATATAAGATATGTAATTTTTTTCTTAGATATAAAAATTTAGATAGCACGCATGTTCAACGGAACATAAGATGTATTAAAGACGTCATTAAATATCTTTCACACTGCGTTTTGATATGAATGATACCTTTTAGACTTCTTACGTTTCAGTTTTTGACATGTTGTCTGGAAATTACATAAAATATTTCAATAATATTTGTAGTATTGCATAATTATATATAGCATGATAACATATATACATATATGATATATGTATATTAAAATTACATATCATGTAAAAAAATTTAAAATATTATTTATTTGCTATTTCAAATAATTTGTGTTATATTATTTGATGCTCACACACAAATATCTTGAACAATGATAAATTTGATATTGCGTTTGATCTTCGAAGTCGTTTTTCTATCACTTGCACATATGTATACTATTATATAAATCTTATATGCACATGTTTTATATGTAATATTTATATGTAATATTACGATTATATTATATATACCAAATAAATGGAACAGTTCGAATTTTTAAAACTAGTGCAATTAAATAACATTGCTTATATATATATATATAAAGTCTTAACTTTAGAGCTTAAAAATTAAATTTTTTATCGTATTATAAATATAAAACCTTACAAAAAGAATGAAGACAAAATATAAAACCTACAAATCGAAAAAAAATATACATATGTACAATTGCAATACAGAACATTCAATGAATGTTAATAAAGAAAATCTTTATAACAAATTTTCTCTTATTTAAAAAATATAAGTTATCGATAACGCATCTAAAAACTTATCTTGTACGCAATATTTTACAATATAAAATTTAATTACAACTATTATATAGTTGCATATATCTATATACGTATATAATATATAATATATACAATTAATTTATACACTTCTTTTAAGAAAATAATTTAGTCTAATTTATCCTGATACATTAACTTATTCTGCTAATATTTTCCTTTATGTTGAGAATTTGATAATTGATTGTCTAGACACTAAAGTAAATTGTCATGTGCAAATAGCGATATTATTACATTCTATAACTATGTGATAAGATGAATTACTAAAATCCTTGAAATTATTTTATTTTTAAATAGGCTCAGCAAAATAATTAAAATCTATCATCGCCCGCACTTTTTCTGTAATCACGCTTTTTTAACGATGCAAATGTCGATTAATCTACAATTTTTACAAGTTTGAAAGTTAATAACTTTCTAATCTAAGATTACACTTTAATATCTCTCTCAGAAATATTATGATACCGAACTAGATAATTGCTGAAAATTTTGTAATATAAGGGATTGGCAAAAGCTTGATGAAGATAAGTGCTGTAAGTAAGTGAGGTTGTTGCAGATTCGTTGGAGGATTCGACAGACTTTGCTATCATCCGTAGCGACAATATAGATTCTTAGATTGTTGTTGCGTTTGCTGCTCTTGTAAATGTTGCTGTTACTTCTATTGATGCTGAGGGAGTAAAACTGTAATCGTCGAGACTTCCAACGAAATAAATTGATCGGATATCGGAACGGATATCGAGTTATCCGAATTTGATTCCATCAATTCCATGGTGAGAGGAGAGTTTGGATTCTGCGATAATTGACGATTACTTGTTTGTTGATAGCCGGACGTGGTTGCTTGGCAAGTTATATGAGCTGTTATCGACGAGGCCGGTGATATCATCGATTGGGAAGTCACCGCAGCTGGAAAACTGTAAGTTGGAGTTGGTTCGACGGTTGAGGATTGGGTCGCCAATTGATGAGTTACTGATACATGATGAGATGAATCCGGTTTTGAAACTAGAACATAGCGGTAATCATTTTTATATGTTTTATCACAAAAACAAAATGATAAAAATATATATTATTATTCT
>JANQDE010000040.1:1303069-1371844 GCA_037157785.1 Cephalotes varians | reverse complement strand
CACACACACACACACACACACACACACACACACACACACGCACGCACACGCACGCGCGCACGCACGCGCGCACACACACACACACACACACACACACACACAAATAACATAGAATAAAAAAATTTAATAAAGAGCTAAACTAAACCATTGCCATTACGGTCAAAGCTAGATGTTGATGCTCAATAATATTCTGTATGTAGAACGACAGGAAAAGAACTTTACATATTGTGTACAATATATTAGAATTGAGATAAAATTAAGGATGAGATTTATATTTATTTAAATAAAGAAATCTATACAATTTTCAATCATTACCTTTTATGCACTAAAAGTATACTTTATAAGTGATTTTGTCTATTAAATTTATTTCATTATTAGTGTTGTATAGTGTCTTGAACAAACAAAAATTTGATTAAAAATATGATGTTTAAAATTAAAAGCACATGTTGTTTATTACTTTTTTACTTGTAAAAGAGGATACTGGAGACGAAATTACCGACATTATAGATTTGAACTTTCTTTGAATTGACTTATAAATTTTTAATTTTTTTCCGTTCTTAAGATTAAGTTGAGTGTTCCATCCTGTGTACTTTAAATAAATAAAAAGTCTTCAATTTTGCAAATCCTATTTGAATGTCCCAATTTTAGTCATGTGTGCCATCTGGAAATAGTAGCATGCTAATAGTTTGCCAGCAGATTGGCGTCATCAGTAAAGCAAGTTCATTTATTATTCCTTTCGCTACGGCGGTTCATCCGCTCCGCTAGAACATCATCATTGAACGAGATCTCGCTAAAAGTGTACACATTATGCGTGGACAGTCTTTGGTGTTTGAAATTACGTTTTATGTGTGAACAATGCTTTAACATGTTTTTGGAAGAAAAGGGATTTTTCCTTAAAACAAGATAATTATAATTTGAGAAAAATAAAACCTCAATTATTTTATTGAAATGAAGAACAAATTAAGATAGTTTTAAAAAATAAGAGTATTTTTAGCAGGCGGACGTACCAGTACAAAAATCCTTCAAACTTTTCTTTTCTAAAGTTTGTAATATTCTTAACTAATTATTGCTTCATGATGTTTAAAACTGATTCGAAAAATAGAAGACGAACAATAAATATGAATATTCAAATCGTGTAGTTTATTTCTTCTTCCATATAATTTGTGTTGCACTCAAGAGGCGCTATTATTTACAAATTAGTTCGCGAATACCGGCTATAGTCGGCGTTCATCTGTACGGATTGTCTCGTGAGGGCCGGCTATAATCGGCGTTAGGAGCGAAAGAATTAATTTGAACATGAACTTAATCATTCTGCCAAGCAAGTAATATGATTTATTAGCAAATTATCAACAGAATCCGAGTAAAATCTGTCACTTCATAAATGATATATTTCATTTGAATGATTACAAAATAGTAGATTTTGTTCAGTTTCTATAATCAATCTATTATCCGTATATTCCGCTAAAAGATTTTTTAATATTTCTGTTAATAAAATTTATAGTAAACACTTTGCAAAATTCTGTTTTTGCTATTTGACTATATACCTAAGTAAAACAATAATGTTTATAAAACGTTTAAGAATTATCTTCAAAACCGTTTAAAGTTACTTTAAAAACGTTTTTTTATAAATCAATTATATAACCATGTTGTTTTTGTAACAAAATATTTTTAAACCGTTGTTTTTGTAATAAAAACTTTATTGAATGAATAAATTATGCGTTATCAATCCATAACCAATAATTATTTTATTTAAAGCAATGTCTCGAAACTAACATGGAGGTCATCAGGTAATGATAAATTTTGGACTAAATGCTCTTTGATTTTTAAGATTTGGTATGTGCATACTATTAATTAGAGGAAAAGCCTTTATTATTTTTATTATTTTTATATATTTCTCAGTGTATAACTTTGTAAATTACAATATACAGATATTGTATTTCATATAATAATGAGCATAATGAGCGATGAAAAGGTATATTTTATTTATAAAGCTATATATACATTGCAATAGACTTTCAACAGAGGAAAAACGTTGCTAAAGTATGCAAATTAATTTGTTCTGTTCTTAACAATTCTCAACAGAAAGTATTGTGTTCCACAATACTTGCAAATATTGATTTTGATGGTTTAAAGCTAGTAATTTAATGTCAATGATTGATCACACTCAGGAACACTGTAAAAATTGGAGGCCGATAGTTTGCAAGGATTATTGAACGAAAATTCGTCACAGACGCAAGAAGAATTTACGAAAAGTTGGGAGTTGATCGAGTAATAATTTCAATTACATGAGATGGAAAAAATACAGAAGTTCAGAAAACGAGTATCGCATTCTCCGAAAATAGTATTGCTAGCTGTCTCAACACTTCATTGTTTGTTAAATAATGTAAGAAGGATTTTTTGTGGAAAATTGTTAACCGGTGGCGAAAAATGGATAATATGTATGATCTAAACATACACATTTATGAATACCTAGCCAGCTATCAATATTAACGGTAAAACATTCATGTAAAAAAAAATCCTTCTGCATCTGGTGGGATGAGCTTTTTCAATCAGGTGAAACAATTACTGCCGAACGTTATAATCAATTGAATAATTTGGTCGACGAAATTGAACAAAAAAGATGACTTACTGCGCGAAGAAGCCAGTAAGTCATTTTGTTGTACTACAATACAAGACCGCATATTACTTTTTGTACTCAGCAAATCATTTTTAACTTAGGGAAGTACTTCTACACAGCGCATTCACTCGGACTTCGGATTATCACTTATTCCGGTCAATGCAGCATTCTTTAGATGGACAGCGTTTTCGAAAGCTAAAATAAAAAAATTAATCAATGATTTTATTGTCTCTAAATCAATATCTTTTTTTGTAAGGAAATTCAAAGTGAGGCAGAAGTGGGCAGAAAATAATAGATTCGAGAAATGGCAGATAGTAATAAAAAACAAGGGCAAATTTTAATGACTAAATATTATTATACATAATTAGGTACCTAAAATAAAAATGTCTAAAAAATGACTTTTGCGTACACCTAATTGTACAAATAGTGACATCAATGTTACATTCTGTAATTTTATCAAATTGAATTATTAAAATTCTTTAAAATCCTTTACATTTTTTCCAATAGGCTCAGCAAAATAAATAAAACTTATTTATTTCCTATGTTTTTTTTTTCTATGATCGTACATTTATTACAACGCAGATATCGGTTAGTCTACAATTTTTACAAATTTAAAAGTTAATAACTGTAAAATCATACTTAAATACCAAAAAGGTTATGGTTCCGGACTACCTAATTGCTGAAGACTCTGCTAGTATCAAAATTGTCGAAAGTTTGATGAGAAGCTTGATAAGTGCTGTTAATAGTTATTATAGACTCATTTGCGGACCCATTTCAACAAATTGACTCTACTATCACTATTCATGGCGGCGATGTAGTTTCTTGATTTCTATTTTTGTGTTTAGTATGAATGTGCTGTTGTTATTGCTGCTGATAAGACAAAACTTATTAGGAATTTTGACGAGGCAAAGTGGACGTGTACATGTTTGAAGAAAACTGCGTGCGTTTGTAGGATTTATAAAGAAATAAATTCAATATGCGATATAATAAATCAGATAGAAGGATATAGAGATAGGAGAAGTGGAAGAGATAAAAGGCTATAAGTAAAAAGATAGGATTTTGCTGCATTAAAGGTATGAGCGAGAAGTTATACCAGAGAAAAAATGGCGGAAAGCATGAGGCTACATTCGATGCGTTATGCTGGTGTCATTTTGCTTTTGCTTCGACTTGTGATAAACAGCAAGGGTAAGTGGGGAGGGAGTCCGTGTGATGTGTTATTATTTAGTATAGTAATTAGTATAGCAATTAGTTTAGTATAGTAATTTTTTAAATAATTTATAAGTACATGAAATATAATAATTAATAAAGTATTTTCGAGCACAAACTCTTTGCATTATCGCAAAATTATGTTTGTATGATAGTATTGGTTGATCATGAATGAGTTGGTGATTTTGACATTTTACAATGATGTTCGTGGCGATATATGTAGATAGCGAATATATCGCGCAACATCTTCATTTTACTTGATAATAAGATGTAAAGTAATCCCATATGCATAAGAAATGTGTAAAAAAGTGGAGCATTTTAAATGTAATTTTCAACTTATAACAAGTTTCGCTAAAAAATTTAAATTAATCTTCGATTTTTAATTAGAAAACCGAAAGAAATTTGCTTAATACAACAGACATATTAATCATTAGCTATAAAACTGTTATATATTTTTAATATAAACCGTGAGTAATAATGTTTCAAAAAATTTTATAATTAAGCATATTTAGTGATAGTTTCCTATTTATTTTAAATGCAACTTTGAATCATAATATTCATTCATAATGAATCATTAGCCAATAAATCAATAAATCAATGAATTAATAAATTGTTCAATAAATCAATTGTCTGTCCCACAGATTGTATCATTATTATAGTGCTTTTGTGATTAATTGTATTATAGACTAATTGTATTATAAAATAGGTAATATAACACAATAACGACTTGGTGTTTACTAAGTTTATTCTTCATCTCTTAACATTATCAAACAATCCAGTAAAATTACATTAAAAATATTAATACGCATTGCGTTTAGACATATTTCTTTTTTTGTTGCATGAAAAAAATCGCTTAACTGTATTTAAAATCGTCAAGCTTGTCAGTTTTTTATTCCTAGTATACATTAGATATATATTATGTGTCAGAATTGCAGAAGAAAAACATGATATAATCACATTTTGATGAATTTTGATGTATTTTAATCTAAAATGTATTTTGGAAACTATATATATCACGAAAATGCAGCGATTAAAAATTCCTTCAATCTTCTTTTGCAGATGGAATCCAATGTCGCCGTAGAAAAAAAATATGAACAAGCCGGAACAATCTATCAAGTATGACAAAATTTTTTTACATTCTTATAGAAACAAATCGCGCAGAATTTTTCTTTCGATTAATTACTTCCAATGAAAGAGGAAGCTCAGATAAACTCAATATATTATAACATATTTATGAATGATAATATGATACAATATTTTAAATCAAAGTTAACATAAATTATTTTTTGGAATAATGAACATATTTCATTGATAAAATTATTAATTATTGCCTCCTTAATCCAAAACAAATGGCTCGTAAATCGATCAGTTAATTTACTGTACAATTTATTGCTCAATTAATTTGTTGCAAGGTTGCAAGGTGATTGTAGATCTGTTCTTTGTGAACTAGTGCGTACTTGTATTTGTGTATTTAAGTGAAATAGATAGACATACAGGGTAGTCCAGGAGAACAGGTCAATATTCTGGGAGGTAGTGGTGTCGGTCATTTTAATCAAAAATTTATATGAATGTGTGTCCTATTTCGAACGGTTTTCGAGATTAAATGTGCAGTTGCAAAATTATTATTGTTCAGAAAGAGATATTGCGACTTTTTAAAATAATTTTTTGTTTTAATTCATTGTTCAAGTGACACACTTTTTACAAGAAATTTTTAAAAATTCCACCACTAACATCAACGCAACGTTTTTCTTGTGAAAAACATGGCTCATTTGAATGCATTACGTACTTTATGCAGGTAATAATATTCATTATGTGAGCGAGCAGTTTGTTTAGTGTATTCACTCTTTTTCTGGACATTTCATACTTTATCTAATTCTGTAAACAAAAATCCAACAAGAAGATCGTTAAATCTGGAGATCTTGATGATCAATTAATAGCACTGCCACGACCAATTCACCGATTAGGAGAAATGGTGGCATTGAGATGTTGCATCATAAGTTATGTATGATGAGGAGAGACTCCGTCATGCTGAAAATATTATAACACGTCATGTAGCCAAAAGAATGTCCTCTAGTTGTTCTGACAATGTATTTTGCAGAAGTTTCAGATACTTTTGTCTTGTCACACAATCTTCGAAAGTAACGAGATCCATCATGTTATCGATCATATCACACTACACATTGATAGAGAAACGTGCTTGAAAATTTGTTTCCACAGAATAATGTGGATTTTCGTGAGGACATCGATAATTGTTGTGTGTAGCTTATTTTGTTACGAGTAAATGTGTGAATAGTACAAACGGAAATAATTACATTGGTATGATATGTAACCAATGACAAAATTCTAGACGCATAGCATTGTTTCCTTTGTGAAGATTTTGCATTTTTTACATGTAGATGAAATGGGTATAAGGTGTTTCTTATGTAGTGCCATACACATGTTTGTACCGAGATGTGTAGCAACTCTTCGCTAGTAGTGAAGCTGTGCTATTTCAATAATTTTTCAATTCCTCCACATTTTGTTTACATCCTCATTCAGATGAAACATGATCACTGGAAAGCGTATCACTTTCACGCAATGTATTGTAAAACTTGGAAGACACTTTAAAATCCGGAATTCTAGACGTAGGAAAGCGTCAATGGTATTCTTCAACAGCAGCAATGCACTATTATCGCAGAAGCCGTAAACAGTACACAGCCGTATAATACAATATATCAGCATATTTGTGAATGTGTGCAGCATTTTTAAGAACACTGTTACAGTGTTAAAATTAACACAACAGCCAACAGACGTAGATAACAGTCACAGCGAGAAAAGGAAAAAGTTAGCAGGAAATTGTATGTATAAGTATCTTGGAAATTGTTCGGAATACACATTCATAAACATTTTAGCTTAAAATGACCGATGTTATTATCTCCCAGAATATAAATCTTTCCTTCTGGAGGAATACTTTGATGTTTAGTTAAAATAAAACAGAAAGTTTTAGTGCACTCTAATGCAGCTATGGAGAACTCTACTGAACATATTTAATGTGCTTTGGTAATGTGCATACAATTTTGCAATAGACATTATAATTTTTTTCTTTGTAATTTTTAAAGATGTTCACGTTGACAGTTTCACAGTGACCGAGTTTATTGTGCATTTTCTGATTTTCTGTTGAATGATCTGGAATTAAAATGAAGATAAAATGTAAATTAAATAATCTAAAATAATGAAAATAAAATGTAAATTAAATGATAAAATAAAAAGTATAATAAGAGTAACAAAAATGTAACAAATGTAGAACAGTTTTCTCAGTCAATTTGATTCTATCCGTAAAAAAAATTATTGTTGGCAAACATTTACGTAATTCATGAACGATTATTAATAGCAAAAAGTTTACAAGCATTGTCTCTTAAACTTGCAGCAGCAATCATTAGTTTAGAAGATTGAAAGATGAAAAATACGAATGACGGATATTAGTTTCGTCAGAAAAAAATATCGCTTATTTCGCTTATTTTCAATTGAATTCCCAAGTAAAACAAAAACGTAAAAATGTTTTTTCGTAACGTTGTGAAACGGTTACAAGTAAAGTTTTTAGTATAGTACAAATATCCGCTTAGGAAAAAATAACGATTAATTAAACGTTTATAAAATTAGTATAAAAATTATTATAAAATATTTGTTTATCGTAAAAGAACTATTTCAAGATCTTTAGCCTTTAAGTTTAGTTAACGTTTTTTTAACATCTACATAATCATATCATCCGTTTTTATAACATTCTGATTTCAATATACTGCGTGGATTGAAGGTAATGAAAGTATAATTAAGATATAAAATTTGAAATATTTCATTTTAGTATTTTTATTCATACGTATTTATTTTTACAAAAAAATCAGTACTAATGTACATAAGACTAGAACAAAAAAATAGTAAAAATAATAAAGAGGCTTTTCCTTAATTAATAGTTTGTATATATTGAATCTTCAAAAATCAAAAAACACTCAGCCTAAAATCCATCTGATCTCCATGTTAATATCGAGACGGATCGCTGCTGGTAGTGGAATCTTATAGTTTACATTATATAATGTAAACTCTGTTTACATTATAACTTTGTTAACTTATCATTTTTCAAAAATGAGAATAATTCTAAGACTCGCAAATTTCAAAGGAGAGAAAAAAGGCTAATGAGAGTCCACGCTGTTGTTGTAGCGTCTGTGTAATATTTACAGTAATTTTATTGTAAAATTCCGGACGTTTCGGCTCTAGTTCGAGCCATCCTCAGCRGTAACATGCATGAAGAGACTCACGCTCTATGACAAACACGGCAAAATGAATTCCATCGGCTGACAGGCCGCAAGATGTTTCGTGTGAGATCAAAGAACGAAAGTTTACAAGGTTGCAAATTCTTCATGAATACAAAACTTGATACAATAATTAACAGTTAAAGTCGAATATATAAAGAGAATAAAGTCAAGCAGAGATAAAAATACGTTGAGACCGCACAGCTATTAAAGTTATAATGCCTGTCAGCCGATGGAATTCATTTTGCCGTGTTTGTCATAGAGCGTGAGTCTCTTCATGCATGTTACYGCTGAGRATGGCTCGAACTAGAGCCGAAACGTCCGGAATTTTACAATAAAATTACTGTAAATATTACACAGACGCTACAACAACAGCGTGGACTCTCATTAGCCTTTTTTCTCTCCTTTATCATTTTTCGTCAAGAAGCGGGAGTCAGAAGATTCAAAATGCGCAACAATTTCTACGCAAATGGTCAATGTTCGATGCTTGTCATGTAATAGTCTCTCTCCATTGCGCATCATTAAATTAAAGATGTGGATTATTTGCAAAATAGCTATAAGATACTGTACATAGACTCTACTTTCCCGACGCAGCACAAAGCAAAGCAAAGGAATTCCTCTTAGCAAAATTTAACAATAATTAATTTGCTCTGTAGATGATTTGGTAATTATTGTATAAAAAATACGTAACAGCTATTATTTATATTTTTTATCATGTATGCTACCATTTTAAATCTTCGTGAGCTATGAAACAATTCTATACATAAAGACAGAAAGTATATGATGATTAAACTTTTAATTCTGAATTTAATTATATTTCCACTAAAAAATCGAAACATTACAGTAATTTGTTTAATTCTTTTTTTGATCAAAATCGTAACTTATCTAACGCATAATTTGATTATTTGTTCAATAAAGTTTTCGTTATAAAAACAATGGTTTAAAAATGTTTGTACAACATGATTTATGTAATCGGTTTCTAAAAAACGTTTTTAAAGTAATGTTTTAAAGTAATGTTAAACGGTTTTAAAACAAAGATAATCATTCCTAAACGTTTTATAAACGTTGTTTATTTGAGCTATCATTTGCATTTCTTTCGATATATCTACGCTTCTTATTTTTGCTCGAAGTAACAATATTTTTAAAAATCTTGACATGAAAAAGGCGCTACGTATTATATTTCAACCCTTTAACTGAGTAAAACACTATAATTTTATCGCGAAATTTTAAGACATATATTTAATTGCTATCTGCATTTTCTTTTTATCTCGATGATTATTCATTAAACTGGTCTTCATGTTATTCGTGTAATAACTGCAGTATTTACGATAAAAAATTTATTCAAATAAATTTGATGCCTGGCTAATATATGTACTTTAGTTAAGCTTAGTCTTCTGTAATATGATAACTGCACCTCCCGTACCTATTTATACTATGTTTCTCGCACTATGTTTGGCAATATAAAAATTTAATAAACTTTTCACTTTGTCGAGAAACTTACTCTTCATTGCAAATATAAATATTATTCTTAGAATTGTTTCATGTCGCGCGCACGAGCGCAGCGCATATTATTATCGTCGTCAATTTCCTGATATCACTGACTTCTTCGCAGTCTTTTTTTCACAGATATTGATGGTCTTATGTGCCAATGTTATAGTACTGGGCCCAGGAATGGGTTTAGGTTACAGCGCCGTAGCAGAGCCTGCGATGACAGCGGTGAAAACGAATGGTGATCTACAACTCGATGCTAATCAAGCAAATGGGATAGGTTAGTGTCATAAAAAATTCAAATTTTTTGGAATTTCATATTATTAAAAATAAATTTTAATCATCGTTTATTAAAAATTAATATTTTTGCACAATAGCTACTTTTTCGGCGTTGACTACGCCCATCGGTTGCCTACTCTCGGGTTTCGTGATGAGGCGAGGAAGGAAGCTCAGCATGTACGTGACATCATTGATCTCAATATCGGCTTGGATAATCATTTATTTTTCGGACAGTTATACAAATATCTTGGTTGGGAGATCGATTTCCGGAGTATCCACTGGCATGGCGTCAGTTCCAACGATAATATACGCAGCGGAAGTAGCGGCACCAAATTGGCGAAGTACGATGGTTACATGGACTAGTATCTCTTACGCTCTCGGTGTTCTCATTGTTTATACCTTCGGATATATTTTTAAGGTAAATGCTCACAGTTGATTCGTAAACAATATGAAAGATAATGCATAATCCTCTCTGTTTTTTTTCTGTCAAAGGATGACTGGCGACTGGTAGCTTTAATGTGCGCTATATTTCCACTGTGCGGGATTGTCCTCACTTTTCTGGTAGTACCCGAATCTCCTTTGTGGCTACGAGATCAAAATCAGCCAGATAAAGCACTGGAGATCATGAAAAAATTCCGCGGAATACCGAAGGATCAGCCGGCACCGGCGGAAATCTTATTTGAATTGAAACCGCGACCACAGACCAAGAATCAGAATCTGCGGAAAATCCTGGAGAAAAGGAGTACCTTGGTACCATTTGCCATAATGCTCAGTTTCTTCTTTTTCCAACAATTCTCCGGGATCTTTGTTGTCATATACAACGCCGTTGCAATTATGGCTGTGTCGGGTGTTCAAATAGATTCTTTTCTCGGAGCAGTATTGATAGGCGTCGGTCATTTTATAGCCAGTGTTTTGACGGCTGGTGTCGCCCGAAAATTCGGTCGACGATTAACATCCATGATTTCCGGCATTGGAATGACTATCTTCATGGGTGGCTTGTCACTTTATCTGTTTTTAGCTTACAAGGGAACTGTCATGGCAGACAACGGAGTTGTCCCAGTGATTTGCATGGTTATGTTCATATTCATAGGCACCTTGGGTTACCTAGCGATGCCGTTCGCTATGGTAGGCGAAGTGTATCCGTCCGAAGTTAAAGATATATTGTCCGGTGTGACGGTTGCCGTAGGTTACCTTTTCAGCGCATTAATGAATAAGATTTATCCGGTAATGGCGAAGATGTGGGGCATGCACGGCGTATTCCTCTTCTTCACGATTGTATCTTTAGTTGGCGTAATATTTATCTTATTATTTTTGCCCGAGACAAAGGGAAAGACTCTGAGCGAGCTCGAAGACATGTTTGTGAAGAAGAAAAAGGTATTTGAATCGCAGCCGAAAGTATAATCGGGAGGGATAATCAGAAAAAGAATTGCTCCGACTTTCGTCAATTTTCGAAGTTCTCTTTAACTTACCATTTATAACAAAATTTTGGAAAAAAATGTGTTTAAAAGATGTCGAAGCAGGTTTAGATTTCGTTATCGGTTAAAAAATATATCTTTATAAGGTGTTCAGGTTTAAATGACAACCTTAAATATCTTGAAAGATATAGAAGATATGGAAAAACGTTTCAGATGAAAATTGTATAATTTGAAGGGAGATATATAATGATAAAATTAATTTTCGAAAAAATCAATTTTTCGAGGAAATGTGAGGATAACCATTTTTTAATGATTTGATGAATTTTTAAATGAAATTGTATGATGTTTTTATGTAATATGATTCCTTTAATTATTCTGCATAAAAAAGTATTAAAATAAAAGTATTGAAAAGTCAATGGTTTACGAAATATTTTACATATTTTGGTTGATTATAAAATATAATATATCTCATAAACTCTTTCATTTTTTGGTAACTGTACCTTAATCTTATGTACATAATGAGATGAATTAATAATGAGATCTAATAATGAGACATAATGAGAATTGTAAAGAAAATTCAATTGCTATTTAAAAAATTATGCAATTTGCGGTATACAAGTGCATACCTTTCGAAAAGCAATTGTATTTTTTCTTTACACCAATTGATTTATCTCATTATTTTGTGCATAAAAGTATTAACCCTTTGTGTCATAAATTTTTATATTAGATCAATTTTTTTTTAAACTCTGTTCGCAGGATTTTTTCCGGTCGCTGATTATGAATCAGAAGTCAGAACTTTTTAATTAAAAAATTTGGCCATTTTAATAATTCAAAATCTTTTTAATTTTTATGAAAATCAGTAAGATTTTTTGAAAAAAAATTCCAACAATGACAAGTGTACAATAAATATTATTCTCTTGTAATTATATTATATTTTTTTTAATTTTCAATTCACTTTCAATTTTGATTTATCATTCCGCAGCCAAAAGAATCTCACAAAATAAGTTAAAAAATATGTAACTATTTTTGGATTTTTTTATCCATTATTTTGGTTTTGCCATCTTTTGGACCTTCAATATTCTTAATTATTAATCTCAGATTTGAATACAGCGATAAAAAAATCAAGAAAACGAGTTCCAAAATAGAGAAAATATTGTTTTTTGTTTTTGATCTACTCTATTTGTTCTGCCATTTTAATTTTAAAAAATTTGAAAATTCTTATCTCAGATTAGGATTCAGTGAAATAATATATCTAAAATACCCCTGTAAACACCATTATAAGAGATATTAATTTAAATTTACAATAGAAAATATTCAGTTTTCCATACTTTTCAAAGATTATTAATTTATAATAAAATAACAACATAGCGAAAAAAAATCTGAAAAAAATTTGAAAAATACTTTAGAATATCCTAAATAAATGCCTAAATTGTTGTTTTAATATTGATAACAGTTTAGTAGAAAATACATTTTCTTCATAAAAAGCACAAATTTTTATGGACTGTTTGCTTACAGGAATTATACAAATAAAAATTTATAATTGCCTATTTTTTTTTAAATTTGTTCATGTACTAGACTTTTTAAAAACAAAAAATCTGTGCTTAAAGTCCAGAAATTCATCAAAATAATTAAAAAATTAAGTGGAAAAAGATAGGACTTTGTCAATCCACCATGCCGCAAAGGTTTAAGGTACAGTTACTAAAAAACGATGAAGCTTACGGGATATTTTATAATTGAATCAAGATCAAGTTAATCTATATCAAAATTGAGCATTAGTCCTGTAATTGTATTTTTTGTATCAATGTTGTATCAAAATTATTTGTTGTTGAATAAAAGCACTGACTGATGAAAATTTTGAAAGTATAATATTATAATTGAGATATAATTTCAAGTGCCTTGATAATCACTGATAAATAACTAACTAGTCACTAATAAACAGGAAATTATATAAGTTGTGCAAATTGGTGCTAAATTATATTCTAAGAATGCCTGTCAAGAAATTTTTTTCTCAAATTACACTATCCAATATGGAAAATAAATCCTGTGAAATTACATATATGTTATATTTTTGATCTATTTTAGCTTGAAAGTACCAAAAAATATCATTTTTTTACTTTTAAATCCAATTAAAAAAGAAGTGTGATGTGATAGAATAATTTTATTTACGGATTTATTTTTAGCAACAAAAAATTTGTAAAAATCAGTTTATTTGGTGATATAGAAAAGAAATTTAAATTTTAACATTAGAAAAAATTTTTCGTATATAATTATAAATGGTTTTATATAATTGTAAATGTAAATGTAAATGTAATTGTAATTGTAAATTTTATGTAAATTGTAAATTTTACATAATTGTACAAAAATATATAAAAATATGTAATAAATATAATAAATATCAAAAATGTCCATATATATTCAGTAATTATTTATGTAATTAATTATACATAATTATATATTAGTAAGAATAATTTTAATTTTCCTTAAAAAATGATATTATAAAATTGCGTTATTTAAGTAATATATATTAAAAAAAAGTATAAGATTTAAAAATGCGCTAATTAGAAAGAAAATAACTAAATAATTTCATTTTTTATATCAGAAATTTTTTTCTTTTATACTTCTTTTGTACTTTGTGTCATAATTTCAACTTTGGCTTCCATGCAGAGCACTAATATTATGATATTAATACGCAATGCTTATTTCGTATATATGAAAATCAGTTAAACCTGTAATTTTATATTTATTTAGAAAAAAATATAATATTTTGAATATTTTTAATATTTAGGAAAAAAAAATATTTGAACTGTTTTATATATTTTATTTTACATATTTTATCTTTTTGACAACATTATTAAAGAGATCCGTCACAGATATATGCCATTAACATTCAATGTTCAATGGATCATCATAGAGTCTCACAAAGTTCTCATATAATTATAGAAGTCAAGCAACGCTAGATGTGAATATGAATTAGGATGGATAATTGTGTTTGATTGGGATGGGAATATCAAAAATTTCTTTCCCGAGTATTTTTTTGATCATACTTTTATCATATGTATTCTGGAATGAGATGCTCTCTCTCCCCAGCAAACGAAAACAGATGGGAAAAAATTAAAAAATATTTATTTCAGCGTTACTAAATCCCAATTCGTGATTTTTTGAATTTGTTATCTATCCGCAATAAGTGTTAATGCGTACATACGGACTGGCCGTTTGCTTTTTAAATCTGTTGCAATGCTCGCAAAGATAAAACATGCCAGCTATCCGTTTGAATACGTCATGGAGAATTCAAATGTTTCAATTCACAGAAATAATAGTTACATCAATGCGTCTATATTGGAAAATGCGAACGGCCTTGTTCGCAATTAAATCTGAACTAATTCCGACCAAAATCTCATTTATACAACTACACTACTACATTCTCATTTATTGAGGCAACATTTTCAGCAAACCGACCGGTACGACGTCGCTTTGGTGTCTTAACCATCAGCAACTGAACCACTTTCCTCAAACTTTTTAATTACTCGACAAATTGTCGATGAATCGGGTACATTTCGCCGACCGAAAATTGTACGCAATTTGCGAAGTGTCTCTAAAGAACTTTTCGTATTTGTAATAAGGACGATTTTTGACGATGACAACGCGTTATTCGACTATAAAGCGATTCATTTTTATTAACCGCAATATCTCTAGACAGCTGAGCAATAGCAGACGTTGTCTAACGATCGAAAATGGAGCGCAATTTAAATTGTGCATTTTTATTGGGACACCCTATATATACACTTTACAACTTTTATCTGAAACATTTTTTTCAAAAATGTTATTTTTCCAAGTAATTTAGAGTCCCGATCTTTTTGGGACACTGTAAATGTATATGCGCGCGCGCGCATATCTAGTACACATACATACACACAGTGTAGTCCGTAAAAATTCGGACTGATTTTTTTACGCCAATGCTAGTGGCGCAATCAGCAAATTCTTAAACCATATTGTGATATCTTTTAACGACCTCTGTGTGAAGTTTCAGCTCTATATGATCAGTTGAGTGATCGCAAAGTGATTTGTGTAATGTTTTAGGTAGTGTGTCACAAATTGCAAAATATCAATGCAATAAAATTGTAAAATATTTTATTCAGAATAATTACGAGAGATTGCTATAATCGAGAAGCGTCAAAGAATAGAATGGTGAGAGAAAATTCGCCAAGGCCCAAAAAACTGAGAAAAATCACATATTAAGACGATGTTGATTATTTTTTTGAACCAAAGAGTTGTGCATAAGGAATTTATGAAAAAAGAGTGTATATAATAAATTCCGAGTATTATGAAGAAGTTATGGATTGCCTCATTGGCCACGTTTACACCGTCGACTTAGTCCTTGGATTAAAGCCTATATTCGACCCAAGTCGATTTAGTTCGAACGATATAAACGCCTCGGACCAGCTTTAGGTCAGGACTTTATTTTCACTGGCCTGACCTATTGTAGGCCGAGAATCAAGTCGCCGTAGGATCGATGTAAACGCATTCGTCCCTACCGAAGCTTACTGACAGAGCTGCTCAAATTCGACCTAAGCTAGAGGATAGATCACATTGGATTTCCGCGGTGTAAATGCTTTGGGCGGAGACCAAATGTAGGTCGGGAATGGTCGACATTTTGGGTCAGGTCGCACGGTGTAAATGTGATCATTGAAAGGATAGCGCGTTAGCTCTGTCCTTTTTGCATTGCGCGACTTTTTTTCTGCATGATAATGCACCATCTTATTCTTCAGTTTTTGTGCGACAGTTTTTGGAAAATATCACAACATTGGATCATCTGTCATACTCACCTGACTTGTCTCTACTGATTATTTTTTTTTTCAAAGATCAAGCTAAAAGGTCGACATTTTGATGAGATAACAGATATTCAATTAGCTGTGATAACAATTGAAAGCTGATAAATAGATTTAATCAACTGATCGATAAATAGATCAATCAGCTGACCGAAATAAATTCAATCAACTGATACTTCATCACGAAGATTTCTCAACAATCATGAAAGACTTGAAAACATGCGCCGAACGTAGTATTTAATTAAAAAGAGATTATTTCGAATAATTAATATATAAATAAATATCAAAAAAGATATTCAAAAAATTCAAGTTGTATTTGAAAAATTTATTACGCAGATTTGCATAATTTTGGTTTGGAAAACAAGAATAGTTTCTTGTAATTTCTTGTGCGCTGAATCCGAATTTGCAAGTAAGAATATTCTATCACATCAAGAAAAAAATGGGGTTAAAACCTTTTTAAAATCACGTTTTTTAAAATCACGTAGGTTATTTTTGTAGCTATGTTCTAAAACCAATGTCCTAGAAATAAAAAAGAACTCAAATTAATGTTTGAGCATTATACTTTAATATGAAAATCATTTATCACAAGCATCATTACTCTCAGGGCTTAATGTTTTTAAAGGTTTGTTTATAATTCGCAGTATAAAGTATAACGATTACTTTATTATGACTCCTACAAAATCATTGCATATAATAAAAATTTCAATAGAGTGGATTTAATATATAGATTTTAATATAACTTTTCTGAATAAATTTTCTGAATAAAATGTCGCAATGAGTTATTCGACAAATCTTTACTTTTTACAAATGGTTTAAATTATTATTTACACAAATAAAGTAAATAATTTTTTACGAAATATGATTTTTTATTCTCATATATCAAATATTTATTCACATATATCAAATTATTCACATATATCACTATTAAAATTTTTATTATTTGCAATGATTGCACTGGGACAATCGTTCTACTTGACACTGTGCTACTACACCTATATACATTTAAAAACAAAGCAGGTCAGAGGCATCGTTAAAAATTCAATATTTTATATTAAAATACAACGTTTAACCATTAATTTGAACCTTTTTGAAATCTTTCGAACATCAAGTCAGTTATAAATTTTCGAAAATAATTAAAAACGCGTTTTTGGGGCATTTCAACCACTTTTTTTCTCGTAAACTTGATGTGATAAAATATTTTTGCGGATTTCAATTCGGCACACAAAAATAATTAAAATGCGCCATATATATATATTTTTTTAATTAAGTAACACCATATATATATATATATATTTTTTAAATATCATTTAATGTCAGAAGTAAAAAATTTATCGTTGTGCTTTTTCACTATAACAAGGCACCAGCGCCACTTTGACAGAATTTCGCCATTTGACAACCCTGATTGTTGACAATATCACCAGCGTTTCTATGACAACATCACTACCACATGATATTCGCACATATCTAGAGAACGAACGAGCTAAGGAAAGAGCAGCGTGATAACGCACATTGCCTTTTTTCCGCGTAGTCGATACGTACATATTGAAAGTGAGCGAGCGAGATAGCGCATTGCTTCTTTTCTGGGTGTTCGATTGGCGAATGTCGTTGAGTTTCGCGACGAGTTTGACAGTTTCGTTTTAAAAGCATCTTCTAAAAAAAAGTGAACGATTATCTTTTCGTGAATTGTTTTGTGCTTCATAAATTGAGTGTTGTGGCAGAAAACATAAAAGTTAGTATATAAAAGCAAAATATAATATAGTTATTATATATATATATATATATATATATATATATATATATATATATATATTAAAATCAAATATGTAGAGCAAAATTCCTTACCGAGCAAATTAATCGATAGAAAAAGACAAGTCTTTTACTGTGCTACTACACCCACGTACTTTTAAATCAAAAACGCAACTATAATTTGCTCGATTAGAGGCTTTCCCTACATTCATTTCTATCACAAGTCTTTTTCTTAATTTATATATCAATATGCGACTGAAGAAGACTAAGTCGAAGAATAAGTCGAAACGTAAAGTTTATAAAATAAAGAATATATAAAAAATTTTTTTTATTTAACTATAATTTGCTTGATTAAAGCTTTCCTTGCATTTGCTTTCCTTACATTTATTTTTATCGATTAGATAAAACAAGCTTAATTTTATTGCAAATTAAAATTTATTTAACAATTATTATAGCTATAGAACGTAATTTATTTCGCTTTCGATAATTTACAATTCCAGGTGTATGATTATTTACTAACAAAAAAACTTATTTTAAATCTGTTTATTGCAAATGTTGAAAAAATGACTAAAAAAGAGATTAAATGTGAAATCACTAGTAATGTGTATAAAACACACACACACACACACACACACACACACACACACACACACACACACACACACACACACACACATTTAACAAGATATTGTACATTTTATAGCATATTCTTTTCTAGCATATTCTGAAATGTATAAAATATCTTGTAAACTATTCATTTTTTGGTATCTGTATTTTAATACTCTTATGAACAAAATAAGAAGATGAATTAATGATATAAAAAAACACACAGCTACTTTAAAAAAAAGATATGTAATTGCAAATTAAATTAAGTATTTTTTACTTGCAATTATTATTGAACACATATACCTATATAGCATTAATTGTTTATAATATCAAGAATACATTCTGAGGTAAACTTTATACTACAAAATGTCTGATATCATTACAAAATTATTTTTTTAAAAAAAGATAAAAGAAAGTCAAACGTCAAGCACACGCACTCCTTGAAAAAGAAACTCAAATTAAATTAAATTAAATTAAATTAAAAAATAAAATCTAAGTGGTACGTATTTTTGTATTAAAGATTTCTTCCTAATCCAACCTAAGAGATAGTAGTTTCAATTTTTCTTACAAAAATAATGATATCACAAATTCAACTGATGTTTTTTTTCAAAATAATAAAATCTTTAAATTTTTAAATTACGCCAATTAGAAAGAGAATACATATACAGAATATAATTAAGGGGACGAACTTTGAGAGCAAGCTTTCCATATCGAGACATAAAAGAAGTTCAACATATATTTGCAAATTCACTTTACTAAGATACAACTCAAAATATTTGGAAAAATTTTTATAGACAATGTAACATTACGTACAATAAATAATGATCTTTGAACAAAATTGTGGGGACAGTTAGTTCTTAGTTTATAAAGTTGAAATCGATAATGAAGATGTTACATCAATGAATCTTTACTGCTTGTGAAACCGTTCGCAATTGCCCCTGGATCTTTGAAAGAGTAGACAGTCCATGATTCAACATGTCCATGCATATATTGAGTCAAATAGATATTTTGGATATTTGTAATTAAAATAAATAATAATAATAATAAAATAATAATAATAATAATAATAATAATAATAAAATAATAATAAAATAATAATAATAATAAAGAAATAATAATTAAAAATAAATAATCATAAATATTACTTTTTTATATTTTCCATTAATAAAAACGTTTGTTTGAGCTGTATCTCAGTAATAGTGAATTTGCGGATACATGTTGAAATAAACATTTTTTATGTTTTAGTATAGAGAGCTCGAAGTTTGTCCTCTTATTTTAGTTACACTCTGTATATATTAAAAAATGTATCATTTTAAAGATAAAACCTAGGTGATAATGACTTTAATTTTTAAAAATAAAGTTCAAATGGTATTTTTGTATTTATTCAATCTTTCAATCTAAATGGCATTTATTTCTCCTTTAAAAAATTATAATATTTCAAAATTGCGTTACTTAACTCGATCTAAATAATATATAATTAAAAAATATATATATAGAAAATCTTCAAAGTAAATCAAGAATTAGAAAGAAAATACATTATAATAATTTTATAAAATTATAAATCAAAAATTAAAAATTTTTTAATTCATCGAGAGAATAAATATTTTAATGTTTACAAATTTATAAGAATGTATAATTATAAAAATTATGACAACAGGTTAAATTTTTATTTTAAAATATATATTTAGTTAAATACAATTGTAATTACAATTTATATATGATATTCCGACATATATTTTTATATACATATAGTATTTTTGAACATATGTATATTTCAGTAGAATAAAAGACTTAATCACAAAAAATTATAGAGGTAACAGAGATATAAAATAAAAAAATAAAAATAAAAAAATTTTTAATATAAAAAAACTTAGAAAATCACAAAAAACAATAAAAATAATTTATAATTAATAATCAATAATGAATTTAATCTCTAAATGTAACATTAAATAATTACAATAGCTTTCTTACAATCAAACTTATATACTAGAAAGAGAGAGAGAGAGAGAGAGAGAGAGAAATCTAATCTTAAATCTAATCTTAAATCAGCATAATCGCTTTCACTATATATAATGCACGCCTTAGAAATCTAAAATCATTCGATATTTAACTCTAAATTGCGTACTCATATCGCTCGTTTGTACCTATACACTCGCAGGTTATTATATTTATTTCCGTTTTACTGCTACTTGGATTTTATTTTTTAAAAATTGTAGATATATCACTTGGATTTTATCTTTAAAGTGGTACAAGAGTCAGTTTTCAAGGTAATATATAGGGTGTTCAAAAAAAATTCAACATTTATATAGTACACACTATACTGAGTAAGAAAGCTTTAATAAATATAAATCTCAACCATTTCTGAAAAATAAATAATTTTGTGTTAGTATCATAACTAATTTATTGGCTTCAAGTCGCATGCGACATTACCACAACGTTTAAAAACTGCGTTTAGAATGTCCTCATTCAATTTTTACTTCATAACAGAAGATTTCATCAATCAGTCAATTATCATTAACTAGCAGATCTATTTGGTGATTACACAGTTACAAAATATCGTGCTAAAAATGTCAGCGTTTTTTTATTACTAATAAAAAAACAGCAGATATACATTTTATGTATAGTCGTACTAATGAAAATGCTTCAATTGTGCAACATCTTTACGCAGAAAAATTTCCGAAGTTTCTCAACAGTTTCTCTTTTCTAAACTGTTTAAAAATCAAACGTTTCGATACTTTTGTGTGAATCAGGTTTATTTGGAATTCGCCAGCTGATTCTGGCAAACCTAGATCTGTATCGATGCCTACGAAGAATCGCATTTTAAGGATAGCAGAAGAAAATTCCGAAACCAGCGGAAAGGATATCTGATGCCGCAGGAATTTGTATTAATCTTGTCTGGAGAACGCTTCATGAACAGTTGCTCTATTCATATCAAATTTACCGAGTGTCCACTTACTTTACCGGACTCAAGTAAGGCTAGAATTTTTACAGTGGCTACTTGTAAAATACTTTGAATCGGAATTTTGTAGCTTGCATTTTACTTACTGATAAAGCTGCATTTACGTGAAATGGAATTATAAATTTCTACAATGATTTCCACAATAATTTCCACAATGATTTTCACAATGGGCAGTAGAAAATCCTCATGCATTTATTCAAACAAATCACTAATACCGGTTTTTGTTAAATATTTGGATGGATATTATGGAAAATCATCATTAATCTCATTAGACCTATAATTTTCCTAATGGGCTATCAGGTGCTACTTATTTTGAATACATTACTTCAATTCTTAGAGCTTATATTTCTAATAACAAGAGAAATTGCCGATGGAAGCAACTGCGGTTATTAGTGTGTAGAGTTGTAAAATAAATAATTACAATTTAGTTCTGGTGATAAGTTGGTATATTTTGCAGCAAACGTTTCGACTCCAAATGTTTGAGTCCTCCTCAGATATAAATATTATAATGATTTAACATCTCAGATCGGTCGCTCCTTCGCACAAGGTCAAGTTGTAAAAGTCAGTCGGGAAGTCATGAATTTAAAAATTATGAGGAAGAGAGTAACGATCGAAGAGATGTGTGCGCAGTACAATACATAATTAAAATGACAGTCATTTTAATTGTTTCGTGAACATTGTAGTTCATTTCATCAGGGCGAAAAGAAACCTGATACTGTATCAGATAGAATCAGATTATTTCTTGCCTTGATGAAGTGAACTGCAATGTTTACGAACACTGGCATTAAATAATAGATATTGTAATAATATTACAAAAAATTTTGCAATTAAGCATAAGAGATAATTCGTATTTGTTTTAAGCGTAATTTTAAATCATAATTTTTATTCATAATAAGTCGTTAAAAATTAATACATTAAATCAATAAATTGTTCAATAAATTAATTGTCTGTGGTATAATTCCAGATAGCACATAGATGCCTGGCACGTCTTTAGAACGTAAAGACGTTAGAATATTTTTAGGAAATCTCTCGCAGATATATGCTTTATGGAATTCCATACATTATATTGTTATTATAGTTCCTATGTAGCTGATTGTATATAAAATAGATAATATAACAGATTCGGTGTTTATTAAGTTTATTATTATTTTATTTTTTATTTGTTAACATTAACAAACAATCCGGTAAATTATATTACAGTAACACGTGTTGCGTTTAGATTTCTTTTGTTGCATAAAAAAATCACTTAACTATATTTTGATCAAACATGTCAATTTTTATTTTTATTCCTTTTATAAATTAGATATGTACGTAGTAGATTGCAGAAGATAAATATAGATAAGAATTACGTATTTTGATGTATTTTGATTTAAAACGTACTTGAACTTTGATCATTAAAGATATCTGAAATATGCAGTAACGATTACAATCTTTTCTTTTCTGCAGATGGAATCCAAGGTCGCCGAAGAAAGAAAGTATGAACAAACCGGAACAGTCTATCAAGTATGATAAAATCTTTTTACATACCTGTAGAAACAAATCGCGCATAATATTTTTTCGATTAATTACTTCCAAGAAAGAGAAAGTTTAGATAAATTCAGTATACTGTAGCACATTCGTGAATGATAACATGACATATCATTTATCAAATCAAAACATTGAACATAAATTCTTATTGGAATAATGAGCGTATTGGTAATTATCAAATGGTCGAATTATCAATTATTGTCTAATCAATCTACATTGAAAACAAATGGCTCATAAATATAGCCTATATTTACTGCGAAATTTATTGCTCAATTAATTTGTTTCTTCATGGTTAAGGTGATCTTTTTTTGTGGCTGATCTAGTGCACATTTGTTGTATTTAAAATGGAATAGATATAGAAGAAAAAAGATCAATATTCTGAAATGTGATCGTGTGAACCATTTTAAGCAAAAATGTTCTTCATCATCCTATTCCGAACGGTTCCCAGACGAAATTTGGATGTGCAGTTGTAAAATTATTGTTAAGAAAGAGATATTATGTATATTTCCTAATAATTTATTGTTAAAAAGACACTTTTTTTTAAATTTATAATAAATTTTCAAAAATATCATTATTAATGTTAATGCTATGTTAATGTTAATAATTTCAACTCTTGTGAAAATATAGCATGTTACTCGTCTGCATCGTAATGTTTCTTTATGCGAGCAATAGAATCCATTATGCGAGCGAGCAGTTCGTCTAGTGTATTCACTTTCCTTCCGTACACTTTACTCTTTATTTGATCTTTCTTATAAAGAAAGATCCAATTATGGGATGAAATTAAGATAAAATAATGAAAATAAAATGTAAATCGAATAAATAAAAAAAATGTAACAAAATATAGAACAGTCTTCCTAGTCAATTTGATTCTATCCATAAAAATTATGCAGTTGTCGGAAAACATTTATATAATTCATGAATTATAAATCACAAAAAAGATTTACAAGCATTGTCATATTAAGCTTGCAATCATTAATTACAGCTCGAAGATGAAAAATACGAACGTATGATAAATATCAGTTTTGTCAAAAGAGAACATCTCTTATTTTGATTTTCATTTGAATTGTCATTTGTGTTTGTATTTCTTTCGATATATCTATCTATGCTTCTTGATTTTGTACAAAATAAAGATTAAAAAAAAATGTTAATTTCCATATTTACAGAATTTTTTACGTAAGATGCTTACCCTTGGACACGCAAAGAAGTGCATTATGTATAGGTCTTATCATTGATGTTCTACAAAAAATTTTTAATTTAAAAATTAATAATAATGAAATATACTTTACTTTATCATAGATTTTCTGTTCATAATTATTCTGATATTTTAATATGTGTGAAGATTACTATGTATTATATATTATGTTCAGTTTTTAAGCTGATTAAAATGCTGTAATTGTACTTTGAGATTTTAAGACACATTTAATTGCTGCACTCTTTTTCATCTCGACAATTCGTTAAATTTCGTTAAACAGGTCCTAATGTCGCATGTAATAGCTGCTTGTTGCGATAAAAAGTTTATTCAGATAAATTTCTGATTAATATGTGCTTTAGTTAATCTTATTCTTTGGCAGTACGATAACTGCAGAATCTGCTGTACTTGATTGTACCGCTTTACATCATGTTTTGCAGCAAAAAATCTAATAATAAATTTTTCTTTCTGTTCTCTTATCGAGACTCTACCCATCATTGCTTCTCTTAGAATTGTTTCATGTCATTACTGTCAACATTACAGTTTCCAACATTACAATATCATTAACTTCTTCCTAATTCGTAATCTTTCTTTTACAGGTATTAATGGCTTTATGTGCCAACGTTGTGATACTAGGCCCAGCAATGGGTTTTGGATACAGCGCCGTAGCAGAACCTTCGATGAGAGCGGCGAAAACGGATGGTGACTTGCAACTCAATGCTAATCAAGCAAATTGGATGGGTTAGTGTTATTAAAAATTCATTCGAACTCTTTGTAATTTTGAATTATTAAATATAAATTTTGATCATCGTTACCAAAAATTATTATTTGCGCAACAGCTACTGTAGCGGCATTGGGTACGCCTGTTGGTTCCTTACTCGCGAGTCTCGTGATGAGGCGAGGAAGAAAGATCAGCATGTTCGTGACATCGTTACTTTCAATGTTGGGTTGGGTAACCATTTACATGTCGAATAGTTACATACAGATCTTGATTGGAAGATCTATTTCCGGAATATCCACTGGCATGGCGTCGATTCCGACGATGATGTTTGTAACGGAAATAGCGGAAACGAAATGGCGAAGCACGATGCTTACATGGACCAGTATTTCTTACGCTCTCGGTGTCCTCCTTGTTTATATATTTGGATATATTTTTAAGGTAAATGCTCACAATATTGATTCGTAAACAATATGAAGGATAATGCATAATCCTCTTTGATTATTTCTGTCAAAGGATGATTGGCGACTGATGGCCTTAATGTGCGCTCTATTTCCACTGTGCGCGATTGCCCTCACTTTGCTGGTAATACCCGAGACTCCTTTGTGGCTGCGAGATCAAAACAGGCCCGATGAAGCGTTGGAACTCATGAAAAAATTTCGCGGAATACCGAAAGATCAGCCGGCACCGGCGGAAATATTGTTTGAATTGAAACCGCGACTTCAGAAAAAAAATCAGAATCTATTGAAGCACCTGTTAAAAAGAAATTCCTTAGTGCCGTTCGCCATAATACTAAGTTTCTTCGCATTCCAAGAGTTCTCCGGGATCTTCGTGGTCATATACAACGCCGTTGATATCATGGCTAAGTCGGGTGTTCAAATAGATCCTTATCTCGGAGCAATATTAATAGGAATCGCTCGTTTTATAGCGTGTTTTTTTACGGCTGGTATGACCCAAAAATTTGGTCGACGAATACCGTCAATAATTTCCGGCACTGGAATGACAATCTCCATGAGCAGCTTGTCGCTGTATTTGTTCCTATCCGAGAAAGGAACCGTCATGGTGGACAACGGAATTGTCCCAGTGATTTGTATAGTGATGTATATATTCACAAGCACGTTGGGTTTCATGTCGATCCCGTTCGCTATGGTAGGTGAGGTATTTCCGTCCAAAGTTAAAGATATATTATCCGGCGTAACGATTGCCATAAATTTTTTCATGAGCGCGATAACGGTTAAGATATATCCAGATATGAAGAAGCTGTTGGGCATGTATGGTGTGTGTCTCTTCTTCGCAATCGCGTCTTTGGTTGGCGTGATATTCATTTATTTGTTCTTGCCCGAGACAAAAGGAAAAACCCTGTACGAAATCGAGGACATGTTCTCAAAGAAAAAGAAGTCATTCAAATTGCAGTCGACGGAAGAGAAAAAGAATCATTCCGATTTTTGTTGATCTTTAAGCTTTATTTTAATAACAATTTGTAACAGAATTCCGAGAACTAATGTATATTCAAAACGTGACGAAGTTTGTCCAAGTTTGTCGAACAGATTTAAATCGTTACATTTTAATAATAAGAAGTTATTATATTTTACATAAATTTGATTTAAACATAGATAATAATACGTAAATATGTTGTCAAGTAAAGTTTTTAAAAATTACAACAAATTATTAAAATGCACTTGATCGCGTTACAAAACAAATTCCGAAAGGTCCATTGATCTATCTGATTAAAATAACTGCAGATAAAAATATTTTTCCAGATAGTAATATGTCCGTGTAGAAAAATTAAAATCACCGTTTATATTTCAATTTTAATAAATTATTAAATGCATAAATTTATTTGATTTCTTTTTAATAAATTTCCGTATATTCATTACTTGCAAAAAATGACTTTTGTATGATAACCCTAAAAGAAAAAAATTATGGGTTGATTCTGGTCAATCATCGACATCAACTGCAAAACCCAATATTTATGTAAAAAAAGTGTTGATGAACAAAGATAGAGCCACCGAGTTAATTTATGTACCTAATAGAAACTTTTACTTTAATAAAATCTGTATATTGTTTTTTTAACAGTTTATTACCGATTTTATATTTTGATAATATTTTTTGTCCAAATCTGGGCACGTAATATGGAACTTTTCGGAATTCGAATCAAAATTTTTCAATTATTTTGTAACATTTTTATTGAGTTTTCCTGGAAAAACGGAATAATTATACATTCGGAACACATATTCCATAATATATCTACTGTCTTTTCTTCTCGAACTAAACACCACTTCATCGCCTCCAATAGACTTTTCTTTTACTAAAGGTATTAAACAGAAGTCTTTCTTAATATGTGAAGCATGTTGAAGAGTTGTTGTATAAAAAATAATTATGAGATTAATACAATTAGCCAAGTATATCTTTATTTAAAAAAAAATCCTCGAGAGAGTCTGTCAAAAATCGCATCCCTTAATATATTTCAAATTTAAATAAATTAATACACCATAACTAAATTACTATACAATACTATAGCTATATAAATAAATATTAATATAAACTTTCATGTTAAAATTGATTAATAATGTATTCCGTATTCATGTGATCAAATTGCATTGCTGAAACATTGCTTCGAGATATTCTTTAAATAATCTAAGCAAAATAATTAAAATCTGTCGTCGCTTATGCATTCTTTTTATAATTACCCATTTATTACGACACATATGTCAGCTAATCTACAATTTTTACATGTTTAAAATTTAATGATCATTAGATCATATTTAAATGTTATCGAAGAGATATGGTTCTGGACTAAAAGATTACTGAAAATTGTGCGTATCAGGATTGACAAAAGCTTGTTGGGCGAAAGAATGAACGATGTGAGTGTAAGAATGTTGCAGACCCGTCAAGGATTTGACAAATTGATTTTATTACCATTATCTATATTATAAATGATGTAAACCAGCGATATAGTTATTTGACTGATCTGTTGTGTTTGCTGTAAATGTTGTTGTTATTGCTGTTGTTGAGAGTGAGAAACGAAGTTGGTTGTGACTTCCGACGAAATCGAGAGTGTTCAACGTCGAATTATCCGAAATTTGTATTGCCATGGTGAAAAGAAAGTTCGGATTTGGCAATAGCCGATAATCGTTGTCTGATAGTTGGACGATGTAAATACTAACAACAACCGCTGCTCATATGTCATAAAGGAGTTAACACCGATTGCGGATAAGTCACTTCAGCTGGAAAGCTGTAAATCGGAAATCCAACGGTCGAGAATAATTGTGTATCTGAATCCGTCCGTTGGTGAAACAGTGGAACATGGTGAGACGAATATTGTTCTAAAATTGAGATTAAACGTAACAGTGATTAGCTCCTTTACTTTCTGTATTATGTTTTATGAAGAATAAGATTTACATAAGATTTTAACAAAGATAAAATTAAAGGAGAATGATATGTAGATATTATTATTCTGGCTTTCTCTCTCTCTCTTTCACACACACACACACACACACGCGCGCGCGCGCGCGCGCGCACCGCGCTCACACACACACACACACACACACACACACACACACACACACACACACACACACACACACACACACACACACACACACACACACACACACACCGGCAGAGAACGTAGCTGGGAAGTCTGGCCGACTCTGAGGCTGCGGATGTCGATATGGATAATTTAGTGGCATTGTTTCCCCGTGAGAATAAAACAATGTTGGTGGATAATTAACATCACCAGTCGATAAGCTTATGAAATTGTCATAGCCACTTTCAGCACATGCCAATGAAGAAACATAATTCTTTAGTTTACGTCTTTTTCTTGTGAACCACCTTTGAATCTGGACTTCTGATACTCCCATTCTCTGGGCAAGATCATTTCTGATGTCCGTATCAGGATAGTGATTCATCTCGAATATCCGTTCCAATTCGATCAGTTCATGGGACTTGAATCTTCTGTATTTGTTCTCATTCTTTGATTCGCTCTTACAATCAGATCCAGAAGCACGTTTCCATATTTTTATTTTGTGATAGAACCACATTCTAATCTTGGTTTGTGACACGCCCATTTTCTTTGCAAGTTCTTCTCTGATGTGACTACTAGGAACTTGATTCTTATTCTTTTCAAATATCTGTTTCAACTCGTTTAGTTGACAAGGCGAAAAGAATATTTTTTTGTGTTTCTTCTGCGGGAACTTTGATTTGCTTTCACAATTAGATCCAGAACTGAAATTTTCCTACCAAAAGAGATTAAAAAGTTTTAAAGAATGAGACAGATAATACACATATACATTTATATAATAATCTCGTCTTAAGCTTGTGCCAGACTATGCGCCAGACTATGCGCGACTCATGATTCGTGACAGTTCAAAACTTGCAATTTTCTATTCATATAAGGTTTGCAAACAATGCAAAGGGACATGTTCGTCGAATTTGCACTCGTCGTTTAATATTCGTGTCAATTCGCTAGCGGAGCAGTTTTTTTGACGAAAATAAAGGACGCGAATCATCACGAATCGCGCATAGTCTAGCGCCAGCAATATACGGTATAACATTCTTTTTTCTTGAAAAGAAAGTTATATTGAACGCTGCTGTGCTAGTCAACTTAATTTATATTGTTATAAATGTTACAATTACAAGCTGTTTTAATAAAATTTTTATATCGATTTTCTGAAGATCGCTGAGATTATTAAACCGTAAAATAATTATAAAATTTTTGTTATTAAAACAATTAGCTTTCAAACAACAAAAGAAATCGGATGAAATAATCATACGTTACTTTGGACAAGTAGACGACAAACGAGGTAAATTGTTTTCGGTAAAAATTTAAATTGTCAACAATGAGGAAAGTTTAATTTATACATTTATTTATAAGATTGGGTTCACTTTAACCACTTACAATTTAAATTTCAGAGAAAAGATGTGCGTATAAAACATGTCAAAATTTGTCTCAACTGGATTAGGTCGTTACCTTTTTTTACGAATCAATATTATTATATTTGTTATATAAATTTGCTATATTATTACAGATGACAATACTTAAATATGTTTTCGAGTCAAATCTTCGAAAGTACACAAAAAAAGAAAACAAATTTCGAAAAATTTACCTGTTTAGAATAGCTATAGTTCTCTTCAGGAAAATACATTTTTCAAGATGCTCATGTATTTGCGCAGCGAAACTGAAACCACCGTATATGTACCAATTTCAAAGGAGAGATATTTTCACTTTAACAGAAAATTAAAGATTAGTGTATTGTTTCCGTTAGCGACTTCACAATTTTTTCACAAGATATGTTAGATAAACACGTTGTATATATATATATATATATATATATATTATCGATAAAGAATATGCAATGATTTCAATGTTGTAATAGATATTTCCTCAAAATTAAAAATGTTCGTGATGCCTAAATGTTTAAGCAAAGTAAAACTATTAAATATCTTTTGAGATCTGTGGTTATTAGAAATGATTGATGGTATAGATACCGATAAAAATATGCAATAGCTTCAAAGGATTCGGATTAGTTTGTGACTTCTCTAAAAAGCACATCAAAACTGATTTGTTTGATTACTTGACATTGGTATGTGAGCGCCGCAAGTGCGAGCATCGGAATTCGTATTTATTATTTTTGAAATGTATTCGACTTACGAATAAATTATTTGTGTTTATTAATTTATTAGATAATAACTCATTTGTTACAATTGTCATTCTTATATTATATTTTATAAAAATATTTGAAAAAAGAATATTCAAAGGTACAAGTAGTCGTGTTATTAAAAACGCATTATTATTTAGTATAACAAATTCTCACGATAGTGCATTAAATATTATCCCTAACAAAATATTTTTGAAACACCTTAAATAACCATATAATTATGTCTATAGTATTGGTCGATCATGAATATAGTAATGGCTTTTCCTTTTCATAATGCGCATTTTATGTCACTTACTATTGCTCACTATTAAGCCTGGTCTATATGTTGCAAACGCAAAACGCAGTTCGGAAACGCAAATGTAACAGCTAATCAGAAACATGTACTTTAGATATATAAAAAATGTTAACGCATACTAATTGCAAATTGTTATTCTGTTGAAAATACAGAAGCTATTTTATTTAATTTTCTTAAATTTACCTTTATTGTTTTCGTTTCGTTCGAAAATGAACATGAAAATCGTCCAAAGTGTACTGCGGAATTTCATAATAATCTTCATGCGTACATCTTCTTACGTACATGTAATGTTCTATGAGCTTCTAATAATTCATCTTCCAAATCTGAATTTGCAAGATAATTTTTCACAATTTCTACAATTATCGTTATCACTTATATTTTGAAGAATAAGTAGAATAATATTTTGCCAATTCATTATTATACATTATTATTTCACGACAATGTAAGTTTTGTTAACCTTCTTTATACAAATGTTATGTATATATATATATATATATATATATATATAAAATAATGGCTGACGCCATAATAGATGACATAATTACGCCTGGATTCCGTAAAGCGCATATGCACGCATTTTGTTATAGCATACGTGATATGAACTATAAACAAATGCGCTTAATGGAATCCAGCCTACATGTGAGCTTATATGCATTACATGAGAGATCGCTTTTTAAAAAAATAAGACGTTTAATAAACTAAAATTACGGATGTAAATCTTATGTAAATCTATCTTGTTTTTTTAATTATAATATATTTTCTCTTTCTCCTCACACGTATACACACACACAAAATCATAGTATAATGACAAATGTAATACAATATTTATTTCATTATTAATGTTGTTGACATCTTCAACAAATAAAATTTACATAAAAATGATTTATCTCGCTATGATAATCTGACGATATGTTGCGTCGGGGGAGAGTCGTCGCTTAACTGGGGGACTGCACGCGCATTCGCGGGAAATAATTAAAAACTATTTAAAACGAGAATAATTTTAGAATTCGAACACAGGAAATACAGAGTTTCTCTGAGAGTCACAAAATTTCTCGCAATATTTCAAGACACGCCGCAATGCTTCCTGCAAAGCTTCTTCTCCCCGACTCCCCAATGCCATGCAACCTCGGCACTCTTTCCAAATAACCGTTTCCGTCGTGAGCGTAATAACCAGGCGTCAATGGAATTCTTTTGCAATCAATATTATCGATCGGCCGCATCAGAGTCTCTCCGGGTATCAGGGGTGCAACAATACTTTTATTTTTATTTGTATTTATAATATTTGTTAAATAAAATGTATTTTATAACATATCATTAAAAACTAAAAAAATTATTTTTATAACGGCCTGAACGGCTTGAACGAAAAGTGAGTTCCATACGGAAAGTGTTGTATTAACAAAACTGAGAAATCCCATTAGCCTACATGAAATAAAGAAATCGTATTTATACTTTGTACACAGGATATTATTATACACATACGGATTGCATGACTTTATTGCGCACACACACATCGCAAATATAAAGCATAATATTATTGTACATATAAAATAGAAAAATTACATAGTTGCATATTACAAACTGCATAAAGTTGTTTTGTAAAACAACTGTGTTTTCTTTACATCAATTGATTCGTCTCTTCTTCTGTGCATAAATGTATTAAGGTACAATTACCTGTGAACCCAGCTTAAACCAAATTGTTATTTTAAATTGAATCTTACTTTGCGTAAGAAGTCGTATCTCATGTGGAATCTCGCTTAGTGTTACAAAATACATGCGTGGGTGTATGCGCACTCTCTACGGGGAGGCTTCACTATCAAAAAACTTGATACATAGGATTGCGTTGAATCTCGCTTTGCGTGGAAAGTTGTCAACCGATGTGGAATCATGTGCAATAATACCATGTGTGCAATGTGTATATTTATGTTTTAATTTTTAAATGTGTGCAATAATTGCTTGTATAAGCAATCGCTCTGTTGGCAATCGGGAATGTAGGCAAACGAAGCTGTTGGCAGTCGGGAAATGTAAGCTAAGTCCTCTCAACAAAGTCTGTCTATATAGTTCGAAAGAAAATTATACAGCAGAAACTATACAAAGTTTGTTATTTCAAAAAATTTAATCTGTTATTATACTTTATTAACAAATATTTATATATTTCTGCTGGCATTCTAATTAATCTAAATTGATAGGGAATATTTTGAAAAAGATGTTTTTGTTATTTGATTACCTGAGTTAGTTATTTAATTTAATTATATTAAATGTATACATAAATAGCTAATAATTATGGCTAACAATTTTCGTTATAAGTCGTCAGCTTAAAAAATTCCAATTAGGATTACTTTTATAAAGAAACTTTTCTAATATACTGTTTGTTAATTATTAAAATAATAAAGAACAAAATAGCACTATGCAATGTGTGATTATCTCAGGTTTAAGTATATGTTATTTAAAATATAAAAATAATATTTTAAATTATATAAGATAATATATTTTTACATATTACATGCAGTTTTAGTTTATACATAAAATTACACAAAATATAACTTCAATAATATAAAATCATATACAGCATGGTTTGACACAAGCGAATACGTATAGATTAAAATTATGTACATATTAAAATTTATAAAAATATTATATATTGTGAGAAAATTTTAAATATATTGTTTATTCGCTATTTAAAATAATTTATAATCTATTACATCATTCAACACTCATACATATATATTTTAAAAAGTACATAACTGTATCTGATTACGTGTTTGATTTTCGAAGCTTATTTACTCGCATAATCAACTTTGTGCTACAAATTTCATAGGCACATCTGTTGTATATATTGCACGGTTATGCGAAATAAATGGAATTTCCATTTTAAAAATCAGTACAATTAAATACGTTTATATTCATAATTTGAAACTCTACTTATTTAAAAATTAAATTAATCGTACTTAAACGAGATCTTACGGGAAGAATTTAAATAAAATTTGACAGTCTACAAATAAAACAAAAAATATATATATATATGTGTATGTATATATATATATATATATATATATATATATATATATATATATATATATATATATATACATACACATACAAAAAACATTTTTTTTATCCCAAAATATTTGATGAGTTTGTTCATAAAAAAAAACTTTATAAAAAGTTTCTCCTCAAGCAACACGATTATTTATTATATGTTAAATTAATATGTTAAAAATATGTTAAAAATTAATTTTAAACGTTTAAACAAAGTAAATGAATTGTTAAATTTTATACGTTTTTTAAGTTATTTAAAAACGTAAAAACGTTTAATAAACGCTGATAACGTTTTTTTTACTAGTTTAAAATAAACTTTTTTACGTATTTTTGCGAGACATATCGACAATTTAATAAATATGTTTTTATACGTTTTTATATGTTTTATATGTTTATATGTTTTATATGTTTAACAAACGTATTTTTATATGATAAAAATGTATAAAAACATAATGGCTAAATTTTTTAAAAGGCTAAATTTTTTAAATTTTTCATCAAAACGTAATTGTATTGCTTGATCTTATTAAAAAAGAAAATAAATTATTGATGAAGTGTCTCAAAACTCATTTTGTGCATAATACTTTAAAATGTAAATTTAAATATAATTGCTAGCTGTACATGTGTGTGTGTGTGTGTGTGTGTGTGTGTGTGTACAATATGTGACATACATGATTCTTATATATGTATACACAAATATCTCCTTTTGAAGAAACAATTTTGACTAACTTATCTTCATCTAACTTATCTCAGTCTAAATGTCTAATTTGTCTACGTTAACATATCCTTTTAACATTTTCTAATCTTATAAAAACGAAATTTGCTAAACTAACTTTATTAAAAATGAAGAAAATACATTTAGTACAAAAATATTCAAAAGTATATGCCACAAAATTTTGAAAAAATTTAATTATTTAAACATTAATTGTTTAAAAAATAATTATGAGATTAATACAAATAGCCAAATATATCTTTATTTTTAAAAAATCCTTGAGAGAGTCTGTCAAAAATCGCATGCCTTGATATATTTCAAATTTTAATAAATTTGACTATAACTACACTATAACTAAATTACTATACTATACTATAACTATATAAATAGATGCTAACGTAAATTTTCATGTTCAAATTGATTCATACTCTATTCCATAATCACTCAATCAAACTGAATTGCTGAAATACTTCTTTAAATAGTCTCAGCAAAATAAATAAGAGAAGTCATCGCTTAGGCATTCTTTTTATAATTACCCATTTACGACGCAGATTTCGGCAAAACTACAATTTTAACATGTTTAAAATTTAATGATTAAAAGATCATACTTAAATGTTATCGAAGAGATATGGTTCTGGAGTGATTACAGATAATTGTGCGTATCAGGATTGATGAAAGCATGATAAAGATGAGTGATGTGTGAGTGTAAGAATGTTGCAGACTCGTCAAGGATTTGACAAATTGATTTTATTATATTATCGATGATGTAAGCCAGCGATATAGTTTTTTGACTGCTCTATTGTGTTTGCTGTAAATGTTGTTGTTGTTATTGCTGTTGTTGAAAGCGAGAAACGAAGTTGGTTCGGACTTCCGACGAAATCGAGAGTCGAGTTATCCGAATTTTGTATTGCCATGGTGAAAAGAAAGTTCGGATTTAGCAATAGCCGAGAATTGTTTCCGATAGTTGGACGATGTAAGTACTTAATAAGAACCGCTGCTAATATGAGTCACAAAGGAGTTAACACCGATTGCGGATAAGTCACTGTAGCTGGAAAGCTGTAAATCGGAGATCCGGTTGAGAATAATTGTGTATAATTGTGTATCGAAATCCGTCCATTGGTGAATCAGTGGAACATGATGAGATGAATATTGTTCTAAAACTGAGATTAAACAGCAATGATTAGCCCCTTTACTTTCTGTATTATGTTTTATGAAAAATAAGATTTACATAAGACTTTAACAAAAATAAAATTAAATAGGAATGATATTTAAATATTATTATTATTATATATGATTGTGACACACGNNNNCACACACACACACACACACACACACACACACACACACACACACACACACACACACACACACACCCGCAGAGAACGCTGCACAGAAGTCTGGCTGACTCTGAAATTGCGGATGTCGATGTGAGTGATCTGGCGGCATTGTTTTCGCTGGAAAATGAAATGATGCCGATGGATAATTAATGTTACCAGTCGATGAGTTTATGAAATTGACATAGCCATCTCCAACACTTGTCGACGAAGAAACATGTCGCTCTAGATATCTTTTATTCATGAACCACCTATGAATCTTGACTTTTGATATTCCCATTCTCTGGGCAAGATCATTTTTGATGTTCCCATTAGGATAATGATCATACTCGAATATCCGATTCAATACGATCAGTTCATGGGACTTGAATCTTCTAGGTTTGTAGTTCCTATTCTTTGATTCGCTCTTACAATCAGATCCTGACGTATGTTTCCATACTCTTACTTTGTAATTGAACCAATTGGCAATCTTGGTTTCTGACACACCTATTTTTTTTGCAAGTTCTCTTCTGATATAGATACTAGGAATCTGATCCTTATTCTTTTCAAATATCTGTTCCAATTCGTTCAGTTGACAAGTCGTAAATAATGATCGTTTGCGTAGCGAGATCTTTAGTTTACTTTCACAATTATATCCAGAACTGAAATTTTCCTACCAAAAGAAATTAAAAAATTTTAAAGAATGAGACAGATAATACGTATATACATTTATGTAATAATTTCGTCATGAGGTTGCGCCAGACTATGCACGATTCGTGATTCGTGACAGTTCAAAACTCGCAATTTTCTATTCATATAAGGTTTGCAAACAATGCAAATGGACATGTTCGTCGAATTTGCACTCGTCGTTTAATATTCGTGTCAATTCGCGGAGCAGTTTTTTTGACGAAAATAAAGGACGCAAATCATCACGAATCGCGCATAGTCTAGTGTCAGCAATATACGATATAACATTCTTTTTCCTTGAAAAGAAAGTTACATTGAACGCTGCTGTGCTAGTCAACTTAATTTATATTGTCACAAATGTTACAATTACAAGCTGTTTTAATAAAATTTTTATATCGATTTTCTGAAGATCGCCGAGATTGTTAAACCGTAAAATAATTACAAAATTTTTGTTATTAAAACAATTAGCTTTCAAACAACAAATGAAATCAGATGAGATAATCACACGTTACTTGAGACAAGTAGACAACAAACGAGGTAAAATATTTTCGGTAAAAATGTTAAATTATCAACAATGGGGAGAGTTTAATTTAGACATTTATTTATAAGATTGGGTTCACTTTAACCACTTACAATTTAAATTTCAGAGAAAAGATGTATGTTTAAAACATGTTAAAATTTGTCTCAACTGGATTAGATCGTTACCTTTTTTTACGAATCAATATTATTATATTTGTTATATAAATTTGCTATATTATTACAGATGACAATACTTAAATATGTTTTCGAGTCAAATCTTCGAAAGTACACAAAAAAAGAAAACAAATTTCGAAAAATTTACCTGTTTAGAATAGCTATAGTTCTCTTCAGGAAAATACATTTTTCAAGATGCTCATGTATTTGCGCAGCGAAACTGAAACCACCGTATATGTACCAATTTCAAAGGAGAGATATTTTCACTTTAACAGAAAATTAAAGATTAGTGTATTGTTTCCGTTAGCGACTTCACAATTTTTTCACAAGATATGTTAGATAAACACGTTGTATATATATATATATATATATATATATTATCGATAAAGAATATGCAATGATTTCAATGTTGTAATAGATATTTCCTCAAAATTAAAAATGTTCGTGATGCCTAAATGTTTAAACAAAGTAAAACTATTAAATATCTTTTGAGATCTGTGGTTATTAGAAATGATTGATGGTATAGATACCGATAAAAATATGCAATAGCTTCAAAGGATTCGAATTAGTGTGTGACTTCTCTAAAAAGCACATCAAAACTGATTTGTTTGATTACTTGACATTGGTATGTGAGCGCTGCAAGTGCGAGCGTCGGAATTCGTATTTAGGGTAAAGGCAACGAATATGGAATAGGTTACTAATATGGAATAGAGGCTTATTTTTTAAACAAAACGTTGCATTCTATTGGCAATCACTGGAAATTGCAATTGTTATCAAACGTGTCATATCAAATAGAAACTCGATGCGACAACGAATTTCTCTGATATAAGCATTTATTTATTTTTGTTACATCTGGAAATGTGATAGCACTATTTTAAAAAGTGTTCTTACAAGCTGAATGTAAGTTATTTAATGTTTATAGAACATAGACGCTTTTAATAATGTTGCATGAATAATATTATGCCGTTTAATTGAGATTTGTAACTCTTTATTGAAATGGGAAGAGTTTGTGTGTCATATTAAGATGTGTTGGTAATGTGGAATAATTAAATTATTATGGAATAAAGAGTAGAGAATATAACGTTTTTGTTCTTTTTATAAATAATAAAAAATATTTTTGATGTTAATGTTTATTTTAATAATTTAATGATTTAGGATTTGATTTTATTGTCTATGTTCATAATGTAATTTTATTTATATGCTACATTGTACAGTAAACGTATGATTTTTAAAAGTATTGATTTCAATTTACATAAAAAAATTAATTTGCACTTTATTTTTTATGTTATTTATTATTGTTCTTCAAATTTGACTAGATTTCCATATTATATCCCTTTTTTTTACTCTCCTCATTTTCTCACTTTTTACTTTTTTGTAAATACTGAAGTTGGAAGTTGGTTAAATTTCGGAGACTTTCATTATTGGATGTTATAGCTAACATGTTGCTTAAAAGTTCTACGTTTATTAGAAGCCTTAATATGCATTTGTATCGGAGTAATATTAATTTAAAAAATGATATTCCATATTCGCTGCCTTTACCCTACAATTTAATTGATAGAGCGTTCCTTCTTTCTCATCCTAAATTTCGTCAAAAAACTTAGAATCCGCTATTGAATTATTATTGAACAATTGTCCTTTAGATCTAATTTTCAAGAAAGTCAATGACAGATTAAAAATTCTGACCAATAAAAAAGTAATCTTATTTCCAGAATTCATCTTAATAAAGAAAATAATCCTATTAATAATAGAAAGTTCATAGTGTTTCCGTAAATTAAAAAATCTCCGAACTGGTATCGTCCAAAATAAAATACATTACAGATTACAGAACTCTCAATAATCTTGGAAGATTTATCAAAACTCATGAGGATCCCAATCACTTTTTTTTCTAACAATAACGTGGTTTATAAAATTTTTTGTAAAGATTGTGATGCCTCATATGTGGCCAAACAAAAAGATTATTAAAAACAAGAATCAAAGAACACATAGTGTCAACATTAAATTAAATTCTTATAAACATTCTGTTATTTCCGAACATATTTGTTGCGTCCGCGAGAAAGAGTCGTCACTTTACCGAGAGTAGCGCGTGCACTCGCGAGAAATAAGTAAGAAGTGTTTAAAAAAAATAACTTTAATGGAACAGTTTACAAGAATATCTTGCTTTCGAAGTCGCAATCTCGCGTCTGAATCCAATTCGCAAGCCGCTAAGCTTTCCGCCAAACTCCGTTGCCTGGCAACCGCGTCGCCCTTCTTTAACAACATTCCACTCCGCGAGCGGAATGACCGATGAAATTCTATGAAATTCCTTTTGCGACCGATCGATAATATTGATCGGCCGCAACAGCTGACTCCTCTCACAAGGTGCGCACATTTTACACTTCTCATACACCTTTGATTGGACCCTAATGTTAAATTCTTGATTCCGAACCAAATTTTTATAAGAGATCGAAAATAATACACATTAAGGAACAAAAAAATGGTATTTCGTACCGTTACTGAACTGCTTGATAATTCATATTTTAGCATTCTTGATCAACTTTCCAGACTTTAAACAGCAGCTTCCGAATATCCAATTTTATTATATTATATTGTACTTCAAACCACTTCTATATTGACGTTACCTCTTGATATAAATACTATACCTGGATTATATTATTGAGCAAAAACACACATTATAGCTAGACCTTACTATAGAACTTTCTCAGATATTATATTTATCAATATGTCACATCATTTGTCATTTGCGAATTTAACGTTGTTAAGAACAGAAGACTTTCGAAAACCATCGTTATATACTTTTTTAATTTTCTGATTACAACAAAATACATGATTTTACATGATTTTCGACCAATTGAATAAGTTTTTACATAAAATTTCTTTTTTCTTGCTCTTCGTCTTTTTGTTATATAAATTTCAAGTATTCTTAGTTATAGAATTTAATCTTTATCCGGTCGCGGACTACATTTTTATTTTTTATCTCTGGACTACCAATCAGTATATGGATTTAATCCATTTTCGCCATCAAACGAAGAATAGTTTTTTCATAATTGATTACCTAATTTTATTAAATGACCTTTACTATATGATTAACTGCTACATGACTTCGTTAAAGTACAATGTTCGATAATCGGATCATTATCTTATATAGTATTATGATTATTATCTCAATTTTCTCTTGTTAAACTTGCAACGCTGCGTTGCCCATAATGACTTTGTAATGTGTCTAACGTATCTCTTTTTTCTTTCTATTTCTTATTTATTCGCTTTTTATACTTATTATTTTATACTCAAGAAGATTCTGTGAAGTCGATACGTTCTTTAAATTTTCTATCATTGTTTAATTTTCTATCATTGTTTAAATTACAAACTTTTGACCTAATATGACAATCATTCGATGCTCATTTGTTAGCCTTTTTATTACTCTTTGTTTTGCATAATACGAGCCATATCTAACTTTATTTAATTAAAATACTGTACTATTTAATTAAAATACTTTATTATCTATATCAAATATTTTATATTTGTATCATATCATTCCATGCACACATATATCCGGAAAACTATCATTGTGATATCATTCGATTTTTCAAGCCTTTCTATTCGCACTCAGATACTTCATTAATCAGATTGAATTATCTTCACAAATTCTTCATGAAATTCTTCAAATAAACTCAACAAAATGACTAAGATCTCTCATCACCTATGTTTCTCTTCTGTAGTCCAATATTTATTCATAACGTGGATGTCGGTCAGTCTACAACTGCAATTTTACAAGTGTAAATGTTATAGATATAAAATCATATTTAAATAAAAAAAGTTGTGAATTTGGATTAGATGATTATTAACATTTTGCGAAGTGTCAGAATTGGCGAATTCCACAAATTGAATAAATCATCTCTGTAGTAGTAAATTTAATTTGTCAAATCGATGATCCATGAAATCGCTGTAGCAATTGTACTAATTTATTGTTGTATTTACTCTTGTTGTATTTATTCTGTAAATGCTACTATCGCTGTTGTTGAGAAATCTATTCGTTAGTTTCAGTGATGCAAAATAATCGGAAACATATGTCAAATTATCTGAATTTAGTCTCAGAAAAAAGAGAAAAGTGAAAAGAGAGTTTGGAGTTGGATAGTTAGTAATTACTCATTTGTAGATAGCGGGACAATATGTTTGCTCAATGAGCATAGCACCATGAGTCATCGTTAATGAAATCTGGGATAACAATTTGAGATAAGCCATAACTAGAAAGCTATAACTCGAAATTGATCCAATGGTCGAGGATAAGCTTGTCACGGACTCCGTCAATTGATGAGACATTGATGCATAATGAGATGAATATTTTTTTAAAACTGAAATAGGACGTGACTGTAAACTCTTATCTTTGTATGTTAAATTTTATCGAAAATTTTAATATTGTGTTATTAAATTTTAATATTGTTTTTTAATATTTTTTCTCAAATTTTTTAAAAATAAGATATTTAATAGATTAACTAAAATTACGAATCTTACTTAAATCTATCTCGTTTTTTATTTATAATTTGTTCTCACTCTTTCCGCACACATACAAGAAATCATAATAAGTAATATAATACAATATTTATTTCAATAATAATAAAAAGAGGGGGTTAATGAGTCAAGACAGATGTTAATGTCAAAGTACAATTAAGTTTATATAATAAAAGTTGGTAAACAATAAAAAGTATTCGCAAACGTTTCGACCCTATATATGGGTCATCTTCAGTGCTTATCGAAGTCGTTACAATTTAAATAAACACACTTACATAAAAACTTACGGATATTGAAACGATATAGGTTCTTTTTTAATATGTCATAATTATAAAACCTTAATAATCAAGTAATGCGTAAATCCAGTCGTAACAATTGTATACTTCTGGACGGCTGATCGGATGTATAATGTAAAAACGCAAAATGCACATTTTCCTTAATTTCATTTTCTTCGTAATCGCTGTGCTTCGGCATTCGAGACGAGATGAGATCAAAATTAAATGTTAGAGGTAATTCCACTAAAACATGAAATGATTCGATTTTTGTAACGTTCATTTGTCGAACAAATCTTGTTTAGTATCATCGTACACAAAAAGCTAAAAAATCGGCAATTTAATTATTAGTATAAACTAAAATGCAGTAACATTGCACGAAAAACTCCTTTTTTTAAAGATTCAGTTAAGATTCAGTGAAACTCAGATAGTACCAACATAGAAATTCTGCTATGATAGCAAGGATTGAAATGAGACAGTGAAAGAAAAACGTTGTATTAAATTTTAAAGGGTAATAATTGAATAAGAGAAAGGAAGGAAAAGAAGAAAGGAAAGGAGAGTGATCGGATCGGAGAGTTAAGATGTAGCCAATAAGAAGGATTTAGTGATTAAGGGGATGTATAATTGGTGTATAAGAATCCGATAACATATTCGTATCACTCTGCTTTATTTAAACCATAAGATTGTATTTTAATATATATCATATCTGAAACGATTTTAAACCATGAGGGCTCATTATCCAATATGTGAACATCATTCCAATCATATCATTTTCTTGTTAATATCGCTTATGTGTTCTTTGATTCTCGGTATTACACGTCTATTCGTCTGACCGACATAAGACGCCTAACAACCACTGCAATTAATTTTATATACAACGTCACATAGGAATGGCCCCTCGATCTTGTTTTTATCCATTTTTATAAATTTATTAGGAATATTAAAAATGGTAAATCAATCGGTAATCAATGGTAATGCAATCGGAAAACCAAATTTTTCGAGATGGATTTGACATTAGTATCTGTCTTGAAATTAACCCCCTCTTTTTATTATTATTGTGATTACATATTATTGAGTCCTGAAAAATATTACAATATTTATTTCATTATTAATGTTGTTGACGTCTTCAACAAATAAAATTTACATAAAAAAATATTGTTTAAAATTTAGTTTAAAATTTTAAAACATGATATAATTTCTGTTATAATTTGCACAATTATTTTGCTAAAAAAAATTATTAAATAAATTATTTAATTTATCCAGCGAGCAAAATTAATAGCACGCTAGTATTTGCCAGCAGATTCGAGCATAATATTACTGCAGATTGGCATTAATAGTAAGGTAACACATTTCGTACTACATCAATCTAGATGATTTATTTTGCTATGATACTTTGGTAATATTTTTGTTTTTATTTGTATTTATAATATTTGTTAAATAAAATGTATTTTATGACACATCTCATTAAAAAGTAAAAAATTATTTTTATAAACAACATCCTGAACAAAAGTGATCCATAACAGACGGAACGTGTTGTATTAACAAAGCATAATTCGAAAGAAAATTGTGCATTATAAAAACTGTACAAACTATATCGTTTCAAAAATATAATCTGTTATTATATTTTATTAATCAATATTATACTTTTGTTGGCATTCTATTTGCTAAATTAATAGAGACCATTTTGAAAAGGCTGTTTTTGTTATTTGATTATCTGGATTAGTTATTTAATCTAATTTAATCTTGTTAAATCTAATTAAATTAAGTGTGGATATGAATGGTTAACAATTATGGTTAACAATTTTTGCTATAAGTCGTCAACTTTAAAAGTTCCAATTAAGATTGTTTATATAAACAAATTTTTCTAACGTTGTTTATTAATTATTAAAATAATAAAGAACCCAACTGTACTATGTAAGGTGTGATTATCTTAAGTAAAGATATACGTAATGTAAAATATAAAATATAAAAATAATATTTTAAATTAGTTAATTAAATTAGTTAATTAATATGAGATAATATATTTTTACATATTACATATTACATACGGTTTTAGTTTATATATAAAAATTACACAAAATGTAATGTAAAATCAATAATGTAAAATCATATATAGCATGATTTGACACATGCGCAGACATACGTATAGATTAAAATTATGTACATATTAAAATTAATATTATATATTGTGAAAGAACCATAAATATTGTATATCCGTTTTTTCAAATAATTTGTAATCTATTACATCATTCAATGCTCATACGTACATATTTGAAAAAGTAAAAAACTGTATCTGACTGACTATGTGTTTGATTTTCGAAGCCCATTTCCTCGCATATATAACTATGTGCAACAAATTTCATAGGCATATCTGTTGTATGTATTGCATGGTTATGTGAACAATTCGCATTTTAAGAATCAGTGCAATTAAATAATGTTACGTTTATGTACATAGTTTTAAACTATATTTACAGTAATTTAGAAATTGAATTATGAATCGTACTATAAACGAAATCTTACGGGAAGAATTTAAATGAAATCTGAAAGTCTACAAATGAAAATACACACACACACACACACACACACACACACCACACACACGCACACGCCGTCAGAGAACGCTGCAGAGAAATGTGGCCAACTCTGAAGCTGCGGATGTTGATATAAGTAATCTGACGCCATTATTTCCTAAGAATAAACTGGTGCCAAGAATAAGCCGATGGATAATTAACATCATCAGTCGATAAAGTTATAAAATTGTCATAGCCACCTTTATCATGTCAACGAAGAAACATGTTTCTTTAGTTTATATCTTTTATTTGTGAACCATGAGTATATCTTGAATTCTGATACCCCCATTTTGTAGGCAAGATCAATGATGATGTTCTTATTAGGATAACAATTCTTCTTGAATACTCGTTCCAATTCGATCAGTTCATGAGATTTAAATCTTATGATTTTGTTCCTACTCTTCGATTCGCTCTTACAATCTGATCCAGAAGCACGTTTCCACATTCTTATTTTGTAATAGAACCACATTCTAATCTTGTTTAGTGACACGCCCATTTTTTTTGCAAGTTTTTTTCTGATGTAGATACTAGGAAGCTGATTCTTATTCTTATCGAATATCTGTTCCAACTCGTTCAGTTGACAGGGCGTAAACAATATTCGTTTGCGTAGTTTCAGCAAGATCTTTAGTTTGCTTTTATAATTAGATCCAGAACTGAATTTTTCCTATCAAAAGAGATTATTAAAAAATTTTTTTTTAATGTAACAGATAATACATATATGCATTTATATATTTATAATCTCGTCTTTCTACGATATAATATTTTTTTTCCTTGAAAAGAAAATTATATTGAAAACTGCCAATTAACTTAATTATTATTATGACAAAAGTTACAATCACAATTACAAGCTGTTTTAATGAAAATTTTTTATATCGATTTTCTGAAGATCGCCGAGATTATTAAACTCTAAAATAATTAAAAATAAAACAAAATTCTTATTATTATTAAAGCAATTAGTTTTCAAACAAAAGAAGTTAAATGAGACAATCGGTAGAAGTAGAGGACAAAAAAAACTGAGGTAAAATGTTTTTGATAAAAATGCTAAACTGTCAACAACAGGGAACTTCAATTTAGACATTTATTTATATGATTACATTTACTTTGACCATACAATTTAAATTTCAGAGAAAATGTGTGTTTAGAACATGTCAAAATTTGTTTAAACTGTATTTGATCGCTTTTTTTACGAATCAATATTATTATATTTGTTATATAAATTTGGTACATTATTATAAATAGCAATATTTAAATATGTTAAGTCTTCAAAAGTACAACAATCTGTCAAAATGATTATCACTTTACTTAACAAAAAAACAAATTTCGAAAAATTTACCTTTTTGGAATAGCTGTAGTTCTCTTCAGGAAAATACATTTTTCAAGATGCTAATGTATTTGTGCAGCAAAACTGAAACCTCCGTATATGTACCAATTTTAAGGAACCAGATCTCTTCACTTTAACAGAAAATTAAAGATTAGTATATTGTTTCCTTTAGCGATTTCATAATTTTTTTACAAGATCTATTAGATAAATATGTTCTATATATTTTTATCGATAATGAATATGCAGTGATACGCGATTTCTATGTTGATAACAGACATTTCCTCAAAACTAAAAATGTTGTTCGTGGTGCTTAAATGTTTAAGCACCGCGAAAAGATTAAATACGTTTTGAGATCTATGGTTATTAGAAATGATTGATATTATAGATACCGATAAAAATATGCAATAGCTTTAAAGGATTCGGATTAGCTTGTGTCTTCTCTGATAGAAGCACTAATTAAAACTGATTTGTTTGATTACTTGACATTGCTACGTGAGCGCCGCAAGTGAAATTTGAGTGTATTAGTTTTGAAATGTATACAGCGTCTTACGAATAAGTTACTTGTGTTTACTAGTTTATTAGATAATATCTTATCTGTTACAATTGTCTTTCTTATATTATATTTTATAAAGATATTCGAAAGGGAAAGAAAGAGAGAGAGAGAGAGAGAGAGAGAGAGAGAGAGAGAGAGAGAGAGAGAGAGAATACTCAAAGATACAAGTAATTGTGTTATTAAAGACGATTTATTATTTAGTATAACAAATTTTAACGGTAGTGCATTAAATATTATACTTAACAAAGTATTTTAGAAACTCCTTAAATAATCATATAATTGTGTCTATAGTATCAGTTGATCCTGAATGTATTTATGGTTTTGACTTTTCACACAATGCTGTACAAGGAAATACGCGTATATCGTGGATGTTTAGTTCATTAGTTATAATAACAAGTTAAATAATTGCATACACGTCAGTATAAAGTGTATAAAAAGATAAATCAATCAAATTTTTAATGATACAAGTCTCACTGAAAAACTTTGGATAATCCTCTATTTTTAATTAAAAGACATAGATTACGGGGCAGACTTATTAGTCATTTATAAATCTGAGACATATTTAAATGTATATCGCTACAAGTATAAGTTTTCTAAAATATGTTGGAATTAATTTAGCATATTAGTATACATTATAACATATTTGTGTTATGTGCAACTTTGAACTACAATTTTCATTTACAATGAGCTGTAATCCATTGTTCAATACATTGTTTTTGTCTGTGATACAATCTCATAAATCGTGTTATTATTTACATTAATTTTGATAGAAATGAAGATGAAGAGATTCATTTCCACGGACATGTGTTGTCAAGATCACCATAACTTTGAATAATATTCAAAAAATTTTAGCCATTTTTGACGCTAAGCGAGATTTAACATCTACAAATTATTCTTTTACACTAACTCAAACTAGCATATTTCTTAAAATTTTTTGTTAATAATTTTTTAATAAACAACGACAGTAAAATTTTGTAAATGTTGTTTAAGTCATGACTTTAATAATATGTCAAATTCAAGATCATCAAAAGTGGATTTTCTCGTCTTCATTTTTACCTATCTTTATATTAGTTTCTTGAATAAGCTACTTGAATAAATTTAATACAACTAAAGTTCATGATTTATCGATAAATCGTAAATGTTCATATCATTCAGATTTTGCACAATTTTTTGGTCGATTAGTAATTGGACTGTATTCTGAAATCTTTATAAAAGATTTTGGATTTCTTATCATGTTCATTAATTCGTACATCACGGTACAGTTTTGCTCAATGATAATTGCGCAAGATAGAAATACTGTCATTTATATATTTATTAACATTTACTGCATAATACCATAGACGTTCATTTTCTAATGATTGCGTTACAGAAGATACAAGGAGATTTAAAAAAATTTGTAAGGAGAAATTGAACATAGACAAAATTCTTACAAAAATTAAAGATGCATGTTAAAAAAGAGAAGAACGACGAACAATAAAACATTGATAAAGTAACTCGTGCTGTTTGATATAAAATAATGCGATTTGTGAGTAATTTAAAAGCGTCAAACGTAATAACACAAAATAACATATAAATATCGTCTTCGAGAATTACATAACAAACTGTCAAAATGCACTTTATCGTATGACGGAACAACGAAACAAATTTCGAAAAATTCATTGGTCTACCTGCTTGAAATGATTGCAATTCTCTTCAGAAAGAGACATTTTTCTACGCTAGAGTATTTCTGTGCAAAAATATCATCATTAATATAAATGCATTTTCAACTCTTGTGAAAATATGGTGTGTTGCATGATGTTCCTTTATACGAGCAATAGAATCTATTAGCTAGTAGTTCATCTTGTCTATTCATCTATTCACTTTTTTTCTACATACTTCACTCTTCATTCAGTCTTATAAAGAAAGCTCCAACAAGATTGATCATAGAATTAAGATTAAGTAATGACGATAAAATGTAAAATTGAATGAAAAAGAAAATGTAACAAGAGTAACAAAATATAGTAAAAGTTTTTCTAGTCAATTTAATACTATCCATAAAAATTATGCAGTAAACATAATTCAAAAAATTGTGATTTAATAATTATAAGAAATTTTACAAATTGGACGTAAATAATTTATTTTAAAAGATCCCAATCCAGTTACAACAAGAAATTTGGTGGGTGACATGACTAACAGTTCCATCAAGAAAAAAATTTTTGTACATAAAAATCAAGAAACTCTTGAACAACAGAATTGAATTAGACTGCTTACGGAAATAACGAATATAAACAATGGATCACTACGATCGCATGATTAAACACCGGATTAGCTGGGTGGATTGCGCAACAAATAGAAAATATAGTCGTAAGTATCAGTAAGGGTGCGGCTATACGCGTATTCCCGATTCGTGATGCGCTAAAGGTCCGTCTACATTGGCTATCGCATCTGCGTTGCGACTTGCGACCTGCGTGCTGCAGTTTTATGTAGATGGGCCTTCACGCATCACGAATCGCGAATACGCGCATAGTGTAACCGCACCCTAAGCGTTAACGAGATGCTCATGCACTGCGCTATGAGCGAATTTCCGAAATTTCGTTAATTTCCGAATGTTATAAATTAGTATCGAACTTTCTTTGTGCTCGATAATTGTATAATACTGAAGAGGGCTCGATTAGAGACCGAAGCATATATGAAAAAATTATTTGCTAAATTATTGACGTAAACAATATTTCAGCAATAACATCCAGCTTAGCTTTTCATGCTCTTTTGTAATTGTGGTTATTAAAGACGAGCTTATTTTATTTTTAAATTTGTCTTATTATATTTTATATAAATTTGACTTTAACATAGATAATAATACGTGAATATGTCATCAAGTTTTTAAAAAGTATAACAATATATCAAAATGCTTGATCGCGTTACAAAACATTATAGCGAATTTTGAAAGGTCCATTGATCTATCTGATTAATAGAGCTGCAGAAACATTTTTTCAGATACTAACATATCCGTGCAACGAAATTAGAACCATCGTTTAGATTTCAATTTTAATGAATTATTAGGTGTATAAATTAATTTGGTTCTTTATCTTTAATCAATTTCCGCAAATTCATTACTGGCAAAAAATTAGTTTTGTATGACAATCCTAAAAAAAGAAAATTACTGATTTAATTCTGATCAATCATCGACATCAACCGCAAAACTCAGTATTTATGTAAGAAATTATCTTAATGTAACTTCGGCAATTGTCTAAATAAATTTAATGTAGATTAAATTCTAGATATAACAACCTAAAAGAATTCTTTTTGGAAAAAATTTGTCAATGTATATTTACCATTTACATTAGGTTGCCATTTTACTATTACTCCATAAACTGCAGAGTTTTGAAATTTTCAGATCCTTTTTCATTCTTTCGATTTCGGAACTACGTTTTTTAAGTTTTTAAGCAGTTTGCTGCTTTCGTCTTTTTGTGCAGCTAAATCATGCAATTCCAATGATGGTAACGCATGACTAAAGTGATATCATTTTTTTTTTTTTTTATAGCCATTTTTTTCCTAAAGATTGTATTACCGAAGACACGAGAAAAAACGAAATCACAAATAGAAGAAGTTTTTAGGGTAGATGAATGAAATCTTTAGAAAAATGGAAGATGCATCTCTAAACGAGAGTATCAATCAATAAAACATTGTTAGAGAAATAAATTATTAACGTTAATCTTGATTAAAAAGAGTAAGTTATTAATTCTGTGTGTGCTAGAACGCAGATCCAAAAAGAATCTTACAAATTGTTCATACGGTATATCGTCGCGATACAAAGGAAAATTAACACAATTAACCGTTGTCGACTAAATAATTGATTAAATAACGCAAATATATTTATTATTTGATATGAAAATACTACAAAATATAAAATTTTACGTTTTAATTAATATCTTTAAATAATCTATTGATATATAATATTCAAATTTATTCTTCTCAAAATTAAAGAAATTATTTTTATATGTTTTTAGAGAGTAGCTTTTGTTATTTTTTTCTCAAATTTTTTAAAAATAAGATGTTTGATAGAGTAACTAAAATTATCTTACGAATTTTATTTAAATCTATCTCGTTTTTTATTTATAATATGTTCTCTCTCTTTACACACATACACACACAAAAAATCATAGTATAATAAGTAATATTTTTTATTATTATTTCCCAACTTTTATTTTATAAACTTAATTGTACTTTGACATTCGTTAGATGAAACAAGTTCATCTAACTTATCTTCATCTAACTTATCTCAGTCTAACTTGTCTAATTTATCTACGTTAACATATTCTTCTAACATTTTTCAATCTTATAAACTGGACTTTGCTAAATTAACTTTATTAAAAATGAAAATACGCTTAGTACAAAAATATTCAAAAATATAGGCCACAAAAATTTGAAAAAAATTTAATGACAAACATTAATTGTTTAAAAAATAAATATAAGATTAATATAATTAGCCAGATATATCTTTATTTTAAAAAACCCTCGAGAGAGAGAGTCTGTCAAAAATCGCATCGCTTAATACATTTCAAATTTTAATAAATTACTACACTATAATTAAATTACTATACCATAACTATATAAATAGATGTTAATGTAAATTTTTATGTTCAAATTGATTAATATTGTATTCCGTAATCATGCCATCAAATTGAATCGCTGAAATATTTCAAGATATTTTTTAAATAGTCTCAAAGTAATTAAGATTTGTCATCGCTTACGTATCTTTTTTATAATTACCCATTTACAACGACACAGATATCGGCAAATCTACAATTTTTACAAATTAAAAATTTAATAATTACAAAATCATATTTATGTATTATAAAAGAGTTTATAGCTCCAAACTAGGTAATTACTGAAAATTGTGTATCAGGATTGACGAAAGCTTGATAAGAATGAGTGATGTAAGTGTAAGGTTGTTGCAGACTTATCACGGATTTGACAAATTGATTTTATTACTATTGCCGATGATTTAAGCCAGCGATGTAGGTTCTTGACTGATCTGTTGTGTTTGCAGTAAATGTGTTGTTGTTATTGCAGTTGTTGAGAGCGAGAAACGAAGTTGGTTGGGACTTCCCATGAGACGAGATCGACAGCGTATAACGTCGAATTATGCGAATTTTGTCTTGCCATTGTCAAAAGAAAGGTCGGATTGTATTATATTATTGGTATCAGCGATAGCTGATTATTACTTGTTTTCTGATAGCTAGACGATGTGGTCATTTAGTAAAAACTCTGTTCATATGAGTCATAAACGAGTTAACACCGATTAGATATAAGTTACTGTAGGTGGGAAGCTGTAAGTCGGAGATCCAACGGTTGAGAATTATCGTGATCGGAATCGGTCCATTGATGAGTCAGTGGAACATGCTGAAGTAAATATTGTTCTGAAACTGAGATTGAACATAGCAGTGATTAGCTTGTTTACTTTTTATATTATGTTTTATGAAAAATAAGATTTACATAAGATATAGAAAAATAAAATTAAATAGCAATGATTATTATTCTGTCTCTCTCACACACACACCACACACACACACACACACACACCAGCAGAGAACATTGCAGAGAACATTGCAAAGAAATCTGGCCGATTCTGAAATTGCGGATGTGGATGTGAATGATCTCGAGGCATTGTTTCCGCTGGAGAATAAAACGGAACCGGTGGATAATTAACATCATCAGTCGATGAGGTTATGAAATTGTCAGAGCCACTTTCAGCACATGCCAAAGAAGAAACATAATTCTTTAGTCTACGTCTTCTTTCTGCGAACCACCTTTGAATCTGGACTTTTGATACTCCCATTTTCTGGGCAAGATCATTTCTGATGTTCTTATCAGGATAGTGATTCTTCTCGAATATCCGTTTCAATTCAATCTGTTCATGAGACTTGAAGTGTCTAGGTATGTTCCTATTCTTTGATTCGCTCTTACAATCAAGTCCGGAAGCACGTTTCCACATTTTTATTTTGTGATAGAACCACATTTTAATCTTGATTTGTGACACGCCCATTTTCTTTGCAAGTTCTTTTCTGATGTGGATACTAGGAATCTTATTCTTACTCTTTTCAAATATCTGTTCCAACTCGTTTAGTTGACAAGGCGTAAACAATATAAGTTTGCGTACGTTCAGCAAGATCTTTGCTTTGCTTTCAAAATTAGATCCAGAACTGAATTCTTCCTACCAAAAAAAATTATTGAAAATTTTTAAAGAATGAGACAGATAATACATGTATACATTTATATAATAATCTTGTAATATACGATATAATTTTTTTTCCTTGAAAAGAAAATTATATTGAGAATTGTTGTGCCAATCAACTTAGGGTGCTTTCCATTTAGTCACACAAGTCGATACAAGTACCGTTCTGTTTTTGTTACTTATTGAATACCAAGAAAGATAGAACGATGTTTGTGTGGACTTGTGTCACTAAATGGAAAACACCTTTTATTTATATTGTTACAATCACAATTACAAACTGTTTTAATAAAATTTTTTTGTATTGATTTTCTAAAAAAGATTATTAAACCGTAAAATAATTATAAAATTTTTATTATTTTCATTATTAAAACAATTAACTTTCAAACAACAAAAGAAATTAGATGAGATAATCATTCGTTACACTGGACAAGTAAAGGACAAAACGAGTTAAAATGTTTTTGATAAAAATGCTAAACTGTCAACAACGAAGAAAGTTTAATTTAGACATTTATTTATATGATTGAGTTCACTTTAACCACTTACAATTTAAATTTAAAAAAAACATGTGTGTTTAAAACATGTCAAAATTTATCTAAACTTATTAGATCGTTACCTTTACGAATGAATATTATTATATTTGTTAGATAAATTTGATACGTTATTATAAATAACAATATTTAAATATGTTAAGTGAAGTCTTCAAAAGTACAAGAATCTGTCAAAATGCTTTATCATTTTACAAAACAAATAAGCAAATTTCAAAAAATTTACCTGTTTGAAATGACTGTAGTTCTCTTCAGGAAAATACATTTTTCAAGATGCTAATATATTTGCGCAGCAAAACTGAAACCACCGTATATGTACCAATTTCAGGAACTAGATATTTTCACTTTAACAAAAAATTAAAAATTAGTATATTGTTTCTGTTAGCGATGTCACAAGTTTTTCAAGATCTATTAGATACACATTGTATATATTTTTATCGATAAAGAATATGTAAAGATACGCGATTTCTACGTTGATAAGATATTTCCTCAAAATTAAAAATGTTGTTCGTGATACTTAAATATTTAAGCATCGCGAAAAGCTTAAATATATTTTGATATTTGTCGTTATTAAAAATGGTTGACGTTATAGATACCGATAAAAATATGCAATAGCTACAGAGGATTTGTATAATTGTGATTTCTCTGATAGAAGCACTGATCAAAACTGATTTGTTTGAGTACTTGACATTGCTACGTGAGCGCCGCAAGTGAAATTCGTGTTTATTAGTTTTGAAATGTTTTGAAATTTCAGCGACTTACGAATAAGTTATTCGTGTATATTAGTTATCGTGTATATTTATTACATAATAACTCATCTCTTACAATTATTCCTATATTATATTGTTGCGCCCCTGATTGTTCATGAAAAGAATCAGCTGATGCGGCCGATCAATATTATCGATCAGTCGTAAAAGGAAACTCCATGGACGATCTATTATTCCGCTCGTGGAAAGAGAAGGAGAAAGGCGCGGTTGCAACGAAAGTTTGGCGCGAAGCTTCGCGGCTTGCGAATGGGATTCGGACGCGAGATTGAGATTTCGAAGAGAGATATTCTTGTAAAACTGTTTACGTGTTTAATTAAAATTACTTTCCTTAAACTCGTCTTGCTCTTTTCCCGCGAGTGCGCGTGCCGTTTCCGCTAAAGTGACGACTCGTCCCCGCAGACGTAACAATATTTTATAAAAATATTCAAAAAAATAATATTCAAATGTATAAGTAATTGTGTTATTAAAGACTTATTATTATTTAGTATAACAAATTCTCACGATAGATCATTAAATATTATCCTTAACAAAATACTTTTGAAACTCTTCAAATAACTATATAATTGTGTCTACGCTATTAGTTGATCATATATTTATGGTTTTGATAAAAATGAATCAGTCAAACGCAATTTTTAATGATACAAGTCTCACTGAAAAACTTAAGCTAATCCTCTATTTTTAATTAGAAAACGAATAGAATTTTGCTTAACGAGGCAAACTTATTAGTCGTTGTCTACAAATCTGTGATATATTTAAATGTATATCACTATAAGTATAACATTTTAGAAAACATTTCGATTAATTTTATTAATTTGCATATTATCGTATATTGTAACATATTTGTCTTATGTACAATATTGAACTACAATTTTCATTTCCAATAAACCGCAATCCATTGTTTAATATATTATTTTTATCTTTTAAATAATTAAATCTAGCTCACTTTTTGAATAACAATAAGAAATTAGAAGAGGTCAGGAAACGAGCAATGTTCGATGTAAAAAACAATTTAAATTATAATTCAAATATATACAAAATACAATATACAATTTACAAAACATTTCGACATTACTTTGTCATCCTCAGTTGTAAATCAATTCAATTCAATTCATTTCATAATTGGTAATTAAATATCAAAAATTTTTATAAACTTTACCACATCAGAGGTCAATATCGCATATAATCATAATCAAAATCTAATAATCTACGCTGACGCTACATTTTAACATAGTCATATTAAAAATAAATTGTACAGTTTCTTCGTTTGAAGACGAGGAATTGTGTGGTCAGTAAAGTAAAATCAATATGTAGTCCAAGTGAAAATTGTAGTGAAATTGTCGTCCATATTAAAATTCGTATGTTTGATAACGTGAATTGGTTCATTTTTTGATGAAAGAAATAAATTACATGGCCCGCCATAATTCCTAATATAAATTATTATATTTCTTATTAAATTATTACACCTTTTATACGTGATTCATTCATACATAAAAAGTTATTATTAGCTGCGGTAAGAATTATTAATAATAAATGATAATTGTAATTGATACTTGCAATTATAAACGTAAATGTGTTCAATGTGATATCTAATTTTGATCGTTTTGAAAAGACTATAATGCTTTTGATATTTTTGTAAGATCCTTGCGATTAATCTTGCTATACTATCACAACACAATGGTAGTCGAACATTCATTACAGTAAATTGTAACTGACAATGTTTCGAAGAACTTCTGTAGTAAACATAAAAATTATATTAGAATTGATCCATTTCGATCGTGTCCGATGCCGGGATTTCTTTGCGCTTTATCAGTGCATCTGTAATTTTTTGAGAACTCCGGCTTCTGTTTGTATCCTACATTATATTGTAAGAAAATAACATTTTCATAAATATCCATATCGCATCCAGTAGTAATCATAACTTCCTTTAAAAAATTATCTTAATGTGACTTTGACAATTGTCTAAATAAATCTAATGTAGATTAAATTCCAGATATAACTTCTCAAAAGAGTTTTTTTGGAAAAAATCAATGTGTATTTACTATAAGTTGCCATTTTATTATTACTCTATGAACTGCAGAGTTTTGAAATTTTCAGATCCCATCCCATTTCGGATCCATTTCTTGATGATTCCAGAACTATGTATATCAAGTTTATAGGCAATTTGCTACTTTTATCTCTTTTTTGTGCAGTATCATGCAATTCAGTGATGATAACCCTTGACTGAAATGATGTCACTTATTTTTACTAAATAATATTATCTATTACAGCCGTTTTTTCTAATGGTTGTGTTACCGAAGACACGAGGGAAGACAAAATCACAAATGGAAGAAATTTTTAGGGTAGATGGATGAAATCTTTGGATGGCTCTTTAGAAAAATTGAAGATGCATCTAAACGAGAGTAATGATCAATAAAATGTTGTTAGGGAAATAAATTATTAATCTTGATTAAAGATAATAATAAAGTTATTGCTTCTGTGTATCCTCAAACGTAGATCCTAAAAGAATCTTACAAATTGTTCATAAAGTATATCATCGCGATATAAGAGAAAATTAACACAATCAACTGCTGTCGACTAAATAATCGATTAAATTACCCAAACATACATTTGTTATTTGTTACAAATATACTAAAAAATATAAAGAATTACGTATTAATTAATGTCTTTAATTAATCTCTTGGTTTGTAATATTCAAAATTATTCTTCTCAAAATTAAAGAAATTATTTTTTTATCTTTTTAGAATGTCATTTTTATAAATATCTTCTTTTTAAATTTTTTAAAAAATAGGACGTTTAATAAACTAAAATTACAGATCTTATTTAAATCTATCATGTTTTTTAATTAAAATATGTTTTCTCTCTCTCCCCACACATACACATACACACAAAAAATCATAGTACAATGATAAATGTAATACAATATTTATTTCATTATTAATGTTGTTGACGTCTTCAACAAATAAAATTTACATAAAGATGATTTATCTCGTTATGATGCTCTGATGATATTGTTGCGTCTCGCTTAATTGGGGGATTGCACTCGTGGGAAATAAAGACTTTAAAACGAGAATAATTTTAATAGAATTCGAACACGGGAAATACAGAGTTTCTCTGAGAGTCACAGACTTTCTCGCAATATCTCAAGACGCGCCGCAATGCTTCTCGCAAAGCTTCTTCTCTTCGATGCTTTGCAACCTCTCTCTTATCAAACAATTGCTTTCGTCGCGAGCGGAATAACCAAGCGTCAACGGAAATATTTTGCGATCGGCCGCATCAGAGTCTCTCAGAGCATCAGGGGCGCAACAATACTTTTGTGTTTATTTGTATTTATAATATTTGTTAAATAAAATGTATTTTATGACATATCATTAAAAACTAAAAACATCATTTTTATAAAGGCCTGAACGAAAAATGAGTCCCATACGCAACGTGATGTATTAAAAGATGAGAGATCCCGTTAGCCTACACAACATAAAATAAAGAAATCGTATTTATACTTTATAAACTGGATATTATTATACACATACGGATTGCATGATATTATTGTGCACATACACATTGCACATATAAAGCATAATATTACTGAACATATAAAATAAAAAATATATATAGTTGCATATTACAAACTGCATAAAGTTGTTTTGTAAAACTGTGTATATTTCTTTACAGCAATTGATTCGTTTCTTATTCTGTGCATAAATATATTAAGGTACAATTACTTGTGAACCCAACTCAAACCAAATTGTTATTTTAAATTGAATCTCACTTTGCGTGAGATGTCGTAACCCATGTGGAATCTCGCTTAGTGTTGCAAAATACATGCGTGGGTGCAGTATGTTTCGCCCTTCCTACGGGGAGGCTCCACTATCAAAAAACTTGATACATAGGATTGCGTTGAATCTCGCTTTGCGTGGAAAGTTGTCAACCTATGTGGAATCAAGTGCAATAACACCATGTGTGCAATATATATTTATGTTTTAATTTTTAAATGTATGCAATAAAATTGCTTGTATAAGCAATCGCTCTGTTGGCAATCGGGAATGTAGGCAAACGAAACTGTTGGCAATCGGGGAATGTAGGCTAACAGAGTCCTCTCAACAAAGCCTATATAACTCGACAAAAAAATTATGCAGTAGAAACTGTACAAGTCTGTCATTTCAAAATGTTATTATATTTTATTAAAAAATATTTATACTTCTGCTGGCATTCTAATTACTAAATTGAGGAACTAAATTAAGGAACATTTTGAAAAGGTTATTTTTGTTATTTGGTTACTTGAGTTAGTTATTTAATTTAATTTAATTTAATGTATACATAAATGGCTAACAATTTTCGCTATAAGTCGTTAGCTTTAAAAATTCTAATTAGGATTACTTATAAAAAGAAACTTTTCTAAGATATTGTTTGTTAATTATTAAAATAATAAAGAACAAAATAGTACTATGCAATGCGTGATTATCTCAGGATTAAATATACGATATTTTAACCATAAAAATAATATTTTAAATTATATAAGATAATATATTTTTACATATTACATGCAGTTTTAGTTTATATATAAAATTACACAAAATAACTTCAATAATATAAAATCATATACAGCATGGTTTGATACATGCGAATACAAACGTGTAGATTAAAATTATGTACATATTAAAATTTATAAAAATATTACATATTGTGAAAAGATTTTAAATATAGTTTATGCGCTATTTCAAATAATTTGTAATCTATTACATCATTCAGTATTCATACATATATATTTTAAAATGTACAAGACTGTATCTGACTAGGTGTTTGATTTTCAAAACCTATTTATTCGCATAAGCAACTTTGTGCAACAAATTTCATAGGCATATCTATCGTATATTTTGAACGGTTATGTGAAACAAATGGAAAAATTTGCCTTTTAAAAATCAGTGCACATAAATAATATTATGTTTATATGCATAGTTTTAAACTTTATATATTTACAGTAATTTAAAAATTAAATTATAAATCGTATTGTAAACGAAATCTTACGGGAAGAATTAAGATGAAATTTGAAAGTCAACAAACAAAAATATTTATATATACACATACACACAAAAACACTTTTTGCATCGCAAAATATTTAATGAGTGTATTCATAAAGTAAAACTTCATAAAAAATATTTTCCCCGAGCAACACGATTATTCAAAATACGGTAAAAATTAATTTTAAACGTTTAAACTAAGTAAATAAATTGTTAAATTTTATACGTTTCTTAGTTATTTAAAAATGAAAAACGTTTAATAAATGTTTATAACGTCTATTTAACGATTTTTTTACTAGTTTAAAATAAATTTTTTTAGACATACCGACGGTTTAATAAATATGTTTTTATATGACCATACGTTCTATATGTTTTTATATGTTCAATAAACTTTTATATGATAATAATGTATAAAATCATAACGGCTAAATGTTTTTAAAAAATTCATCAAAACATAATTGTATTGCTCGTTTTATTTAAAAAAAAATAAGTTATTGATTAAGCGTCTCAAAACTCATTTTGTGCGTAGTACTTTAAAATGTAAAATTTTAATATAACTGCTAGCTATATATAAATGTGTACAATATATGATATACAGGATTATTATATATGTATACATAAATATCTTTTTTTGAGGAAACAATTTCGTCTAACTCATCTTCATCTAATTTATCTCACTCTAATTGTCTAACTTGTCTACGTTAATATATCTTTCTAACATTTTTTAATCTTATAAAAACGGACTAAACTAACTTTATTAAAAGTGAAGAATATATGCTTAATACAAAAATATTGAAAAATATATGCCATAAAAATTTGAAAAAATTTAATTATTCAAACATTAATTGTTTAAAAAATAATTACGAGAATAATACAATTAGTCAAGTATATGTTTATTTTAAAAATACCCTCGAGAGAGAGAGTCTGTCAAAAATCGCATCTCTTGATATATTTCAAAGTTAAATAAATTACTATAATTAAATTACTATACTATACTATAACTATATAAATAGATGCTAACGTAAATTTTCATGTTCAAATAGATTAATAATGTATTCCGTAATCACGCAATCAAACTGAATTGCTAAAATACTTCAAGATATTCTTTAAATAGTCTCAGCAAAATAATTAAGATCTGTCATCGCTTAGGCATTCTTTTCATAATTACCAATTTACGACGCAGATTTCGGTAAAACTACAATTTTTAAAATTTAATGATTATAGGATCATACTTTAATGTTATCGAAAAGATATAGTTCTGGACTAAGTAATTACTGAAAATTGTACCTATCTCAGGATTGACGAAAGCTTGATAAGGATGAGTGATGTAAGTGTAAGATTGTTGCAGACCCGTCAAGGATTTGACAAATTGATTTTATTACCATTGTCGATGATGTAAGCCAGCGATATAATTTTTTGACTGATCTGTTGTGTTTGCTGTAAATGTTGTTGTTATTGCTGTTGTTGAGAGCGAGAAACGAAGTTGGTTGGGACTTCCGACGAAATCGAGAGTGTTTAACGTCGAATTATCCGAAATTTGTATTGCCATGGTGAAAAGAAAGTTCGGATTTGGTAATAGCCGAGAATTGTTGTCTGATAGTTGGACGATGTAAGTACTTAACAAAAACCGCTGCTCATATGCGTCACAAAGGAGTTAACACTGATTGGGGCTAAGTCACTGTAGCTGGATAGCTGTAAATCGGAGATCCAACGGTCGAGAATAATTGTGTATCGGAAACCGTCCATTGGTGTGTCAGTGGAACATAATGAGATGAATATTGTTCTAAAATTGAGATTAAACGTATCAGTGATTAGCTCCTTTACATTTTGTATTATGTCTTATGAAAAATAAGATTTACATAAGATTTTAACAAAGATAAAATTAAAGGAGAATGATATGTAGATATTATTATTCTGGCTCTCTCTCTCTCTCGCTCTCTCTCTCTCTCTCTCTCTCTCTCTCTCTCTCTCTCTCTCTCTCTCACACACACACACACACACACACACGCGCGCGCGCGCGCGCGCACACGCACACACCGTCAGAGAATGCTGCAGAGAAGTCTGGCCGACTCTGAAGCTGCGGATGTGGATAATCTGGCAGCATTGTTTCCGCACGAGAATAAAACGGTACCGGTGGATAATTAACATCATCAGACGATGAAGTTATGAAATTGTCACCTTCAGCATATGTCAACGAAAGAGCATGTTTCTTTAGTTTATATCTTTTATTGAAGAACCACGTGTGAATTTTGACTTCTGATACTCCAATTCTCTGGGCAAGATCTTTTCTGATGTTCTTATCAGGATAGTGATTCTTCTTGAATACCCGTTCCAATTCTATCAGTTCACGAAACTTGAATTGTTTGAACTTGTCCCGACTTTTTGATTCGCTCTTACAATCAAGTCCGGAAGCACGTTTCCACATTTTTATTTTGTAATAGAACCACATTCTAATCTTGTTTTGTGACACGTCCATTTTCTTTGCAAGTTCCTTTCTAATGTAGATACTAGGAATCTTATTCTTATTTTTTTCGAATATCTCTTCCAACTCGTTCAGTTGACAACGCGAAAACAATATTGGTTTGCGTTTGTTCAGCGGGAACTTTGATTTGCTTTCACAATTAGATCCAGAATTGAAATTTTTCTACCAAAAGAGATTAAAAAGTTTTAAAGAATGATACAGATAATACGTATACATATACATTTATATAATAATTTCGTTATAAGATTGCGCCAGACTATGCGCGACTCGTAATTCGTGACAGTTCAAAACTCGCAATTTTCTATTCATATAAGATTTGCAAACAATGCAAATGAACATGTTCATCGAATTTGCACTCGTCGTTTAATATTCGTGTAAATTCGCTAGCGAAGCGGTTTTTCTGACGAAATCGAAGGACGCGAATCACCACGAATCGCGCATAGTCTAGCGCCAGCAATACACGATATAATATTTTTTTCCTTGAAAAGAAAATTATATTGAACGCTCCTGTGCCAGTCAACCTAATTTATATTGTTACAAAAGTTACAATTACGAGTTGTTTTAATAAAATTTTTTATATCGATTTTCTGAAGATCGCCGACATTATTAAACCGTAAAATAATTACAAAATTTTCATTATTGATACAATTAGCTTTCAAACAACAACAAAAATCGGATGAGATAATCATATCTTACCTTGGACGAGTGGGACAAAAGAGATATGTTTTTAGTAAAAATGCTAAATTGTCAACAACGGAGGAAGTTTAATTTAAACATTTATTTATGAAATCGAGTTTATTTTAACGACTTACAACTTATAAATTTCAGGGAAAACATGTGTTTAAAACATGTCAAAATTTGTCTCAACTGGATTACATTGTTACCTTTTTTTACGAATCAATATTATTATATGTAGTAGGAATTTTTAAGTGATAGAGAAGAACATCATGATTGACTAAATTTTAACTTTGGACTTATAAGATAGTTTTAACAATGGTTGACATTTGACAAGAAGATGATTGGAAGAAATATAATTTTGTTTGTCCCATAAGATATACCAAGACACATAATTAAAAATCTTTTAATGGTGGAGAAGATGGCTATATAGGAGTTTAAGAGTGAATTTGGCTGAAGAAGACTCAGTTGGTTGAAACATGTACCGAAGACATTAATATGTATTATAACTCGTAAATATAAAATGGATTGTTTTTTACACCATTAGAACATATGTAAATTTTATAAGCGCTTACACCTGCGAAAATATTGTTTGCTCGTTAGTTTGGTCATTGTGGATTTGTTTGTTATTATTATATGTGTTATATAAATTTGATACGTCATTATAAATAACAATATTTAAATATGTTTAGTCAAGTCTTCAAAAGTACAATAATCTGTCAAAATGCTTTATCATTTTACAAAACAAGAAAGCAAATTTCTAAAAATTTACCTGTTTGAAATGGCTGTAGTTCTCTTCAGGAAAATACATTTTTCAAGATGCTAATATATTTGTGCAACAAAACTGAGATCACCGTATATGTACTAATTTCAAAGAACTAGATATTTTCACTTTAACAGAAAATTAAAGATTTGTATTGTTTCCGTTAGCGATTTCACAATTTTTTTACAAGATTTATTAAATAAACATGTTGTATATATTTTTATCAATAAAGAATATGCAGATATACGCGATTTCTATGTCAGTAACGGATATTTACTCAAAATTAAAAATGTTGTTTGTGATGCTTAAATGTTTAAAAACCGCGATAAGATTAAATATGGTTTTAGATCTGTCGTTATTTGAAATAATTGATTCTAAAGACCGATAAAGATATACAATAGCTTCAAAGGATTCGGATTAGCTTGTGACTTCTCTGATAAAAGCACTGATCGAAACTGATTTGTTTCATTATTGCTTGACATTGCTACGTGAGCGACGCAAGTGAAATGCGTGTTTATTAGTTTTGAAATGTATTCAGCGACTTACGAATAAGTTACTTGTGTTTATTAGTTTATTTTATAATAACTCATCTGTTACAATTGTCATTCTTATATTATATTTTATAAAAATATTTAAAGAGAATATTTAAAGGTACAAGTAGTTGTGTTATTAAAAACGCATTATTATTTAGCATAACGAATTCTTACAATAGTGCGTTAAATATTATACTTAACGAAATATTTTAGAATCTCCTTATATGACCTTAAACAACCATATTTATATATAATATTTGTATATAATAATGTCTATAATATATATTGGATTGATAATGAATGTATAATATTTATGGCTTTTTCTTTTCATAATAACGTATGTGGCGAAAGACGTATATCGCAAGGATGTTTAGTTCATTACTTATAATAATGAGTTAAATAATTTCGTACATGTAAGAAGTATATAAAAAAGATGTCAAAAATCAGTCAAGCACAATTTTTTATGATACAAGTCTTACTGACAAACTTAAGCTAATTTTCCATTTTTAATTAAGAAGACAGACAGAAATTTGCAAAACGAGGCAGACTTAGTCATTGTCTGTAAATCTGTGACATATTTAAATATACATCTCTACAAGTATAAGTTTTTTAGAAAATATTGCAATTAATTTAATAAAAAATAATAATTTACATTGAACAATGGATTAAAGCTCAGTAAATTAAAATTGTAGTTCAAAATTGCACATAAGACAAATATGTTAGAATATATTCTTTAATAAAAGTTTTATTTGACCGACATATGAAGCGTCACAATAACGGCAATTAATTTTATAAACTACTTTGGAATAGGAAAAAATAGATAATGGATCCTTATGTAACTTGATGAATTTATTTAATTTATTTATCCCATAAAAGGCTAATTTAAAATTAGATATATTCAGGAAGTATTGTATAAATTTTTCAGCTGAATGTTCAACGTAAGAGATGACAAAATAATTATTTTTAATGTTGATGGTGGAATTATATCGTGATTATTAAGCGATCGAAACTTGACCGATAATTTTTTTCTAATAGAAGAAAAAATAAAATCTAACGGATAATTATTTTTTAATAAGATCTTAACTATAGAGGAAAAATTCTTTGTCTAGAATTCCGGGTTGAAAAGAAGTAGAATCTTATCTGTTAAACTAGTAATCACACCTCTTTTGTGTATCTCAGGATGTTTTGAATAGAAATTTAATAGTCTACCTGAGAAAGTCGATTTATGAAACCAATCGAAGACAAATTTTCCATCTTTATTTATAAAGGTTAATTCAAGGAAGTTAAGCGAAGTATCACCAACTTCCATGGTGGATTTTAACCTCGGATGGAAAGAATTAAGTTTTTCTAATGACTCATCAAGGAGCAGACAAGGCGATATCATCCACATATCTGATGTAAAATAATGGGATAAAAGAAAGATTCTTTAAAATGTGTGATTCCAGATTTCTTAACATTAAATCAGCAATAATGGGAGGAAGAGGGGACCCCATAGAAACACCAAAAGTCTATTTATAAATTTTGTCATTAAATTTAAAAAATGTTGAATTTAACACAAACTTAATGGCATTTAAAAATTCAAGTTTAGGAATTTTCGTGTGTGGTTCAATTGAATTTCAATCATTACTCAACAGAGCTATAATACTTACCTGGGAACATTTGTGAACAAGGAGATCACATCAAGAGACACAAAACTATAATTATATTCTATAAAACTATAATATATATTTTCCGGTATATGTACATTACGCAGTTTCTTTACGATCTCAAAACTATTTTCATAATTACTACATGGTGCAGGAAAACTTGATTGTAATACTTTTTGTAAATAAATAGCGAAATTGTGTAATGGATTTCTAGTAGAAGAGCAATGATACGGAGCAAGTAACCATTTTTATGAATTATTAATAAGGTTTTATTATTGGTAGGGATTAGAATTGATTTGAGTTGAGAATGGATGTAATCTGATATATAGTTGTTTTGTGACCATCTTTTTAGAATTTTTTTATAATCTTCAATAAGTTTATTAATAGAATTACGTTGAATTAAATTATAAGTGTCTAGAAAGTAAAAACTATCAGAAAGTAAGATTTCCATTTTTTTAATATGATCCACTCTATCACAACGGTTCTTTGTCTGCTTTAGTGAATATTACGTCCGAATTTTGAGAAATAAATTTTTGTGTGGAAGCGACGGTCGAAAGAATATTTGAATCTATTAAGGATCTATTATGAAAATTTTTTATATCTTTCATAAGAGGAAATAATTTATTTCTAAATGTGTTATTGTGTTGTATTTTATGAATGTAAAAATTATTTTCAACAGATTTTATGCACTCAGTAACGTTCCTATCTTTGTTCAAAGGGGGAAGGCAGAAACCTTCTCCCAATTGCAATAATCCTATAACATCCTTGGGTACAGAAATATTGCTAGTATTAATAAACCAATTCTTTTTAGGCTCTAACAAATTCACACCATTGCCATTGAAATTATTAGGTTTCAATTCGATCGAATAGAATGAATTCGTCAAAACAGGTTATTAAGTGAGTAGGTAATGGATTGATTATTCGCGTAAAAATATCTGATATTATTAATGTTGTATATTGGTCTACTTTTGTAACGATAATAATTTTTGGTAAGCCATTTAAATTTATTGACTAATTTGTTTCTCTACCAAACGCAATATTTATTAAGAGAAAAATTTTGTGTGTAGTAAAATTTATCACAAATATAATTTGGTTGCGTTTTTTCTATTTTTTTTAGTATAAGTGTAAATTATAGAAATGGTAACGCTTTTTTACATTGTCGATAATTTCTAGGTTTAAAAGTTTGTTGTTAAACATGTTTATGTATTTTGACCATCGTCTGTTAAAGTCATAATAATAAAATTTGATTTTTGTTAAGTTATTATGATTAAAATGATATATTTCATTTAAATATTTAGAAAATAGAAGATCTCTAGTTAATCTATCATATTCCGCTTTTACAGACAAACTTTTTAATATTTTTTTAATATTTCTATTGTCATTCTGCCAACAAAATTTAGACAATACAAATATCGTAAATTGTAGTAAGAACTGCGGCAGATCTGGTGCTTAATTAAAATTTTGGAGAATTTTTATCTTCTTTTATTCATGCAAACATGTTATGTAAAAATATTTAAAATACTGTTTATTAGCTATTTTAAATAATTTATGTTTGTATCATATCATTCGATGCACATATATCTTAAAAAATACAATTGTGATATGATTTGATTTTACACGTTTTCTACTCGCATACTCAGATACTTCATATGCATATGTGTTTTATATATTATGCGGTTACTACATATACTGTCGAGTAAACGGAACCACTTTGCAATTTTAAAAATGCAATTAGATAATATTACTTCATAAAGTCTTAAATTGTACTATTTTGCAGAAAAAGAAATATATTCCCACATTATTTCTATGTATCTAAACCAGTTGCAAATTTTGCTTTCTGACACTCCCATTTTCTGGACAAGTTCCTCACGGACATAGATACTAAGACACTGATTCTTATTCTTGTTGAATATCTGTTCTAATTTGATCAGTTCATGAGCTATGAATATCCTATGTTTGTCTTAATTTTGAAATCTTCGGTTCGCTCTTGCAATCAGGATCAGAAGTATATTTTCTCCACAGTTCTTCTATTCAAACAACTATGAATAAATCTTTCTATTTGACACTTTCTTCTGAACAAGTTCTTTTAAGACGTATGTATACTAATTCTTCTCAAATACGCGTTTCAACTCATTCGGTTGATGATCCATGAATGCCGTGTATTTGCGTCTGTTCAACGAGATCTCTGATTCACTCTCTCAATCAGATTCAAAGTATTAAAATTTTTTAAAGAGTGAGACATAGTTAACACATTTATATGAGAAATCGGCAATATACGATATTCTTTTTCTAATATTCTTTTTCATTGAAAAAAAAATTATATTGCTGTTCGGGCGAGCTCCGTTAGCCTACATTCCCGATAGCCAACAACTTCGTTTGCCTATAACATTTTGTCAAAAGCTTCGTTTGCCTACAATCCCGATTTCCAAGAGAGCGATTGCCTACAAACAATTATTGCGCACATTTAAAAATTAAAACATAAATATATACATTGCACATATTACATTATTGGGCATATACATATTGCACATATGACATTACGCACATTGCGCGCATGGTATTAATGCACATATGAAATAAAGGAATCGTATTTACTTTGTACATGATATTATTGCGCACATACACGTTGCACATATAAAGCATAATATTATTGCAATTTATAAAATAAAAAAATTATACAGATGCATATTAGAAACTGCATAACGTTGTTTTGAAAGGCAATCATGTATTTTTTTGATCAATTGATTCATTTTTTATTCTATGCATAAATAGGCTTCTTTTCAGCTGAACTTTTTGCACGATTTATCTTTCCTATCTTTTGCTCTACATTGGAAAAAATAAATAATAGATGAACGGCAAAAAGTTCAGCTGAAAAGAACATGCCTAATGTATTAAGATACAAGGTAACAAAGTACGAAGCTGTTGGCAATCGGGATTATAAGCTAACGGGACTTCCCCAATTTTTCTAACATTTATTCATTTTTCTATTATTTATTAATTATTAAAAAAATAAAGAACATAATAGCAGTATGCAATGTGTAATTATTTTAGGTTTAAATATACGTTATTTAAAATATAAAATATAAAAATAATACTTTAAATTTTATAAGATAATATATTTTTACATATTATATGTAGTTTCAGTTTACATATAAAAATTACACAAAATATAACTTCAATAATATAGAATCATATACAGCATGTGACACATGCGAATACATAATTATAAATTAAAATTATGTACATATTAAAATTAATATTATATATTGTGAGAAAATTTTTAATATTTTTTTTCCGTTATTTCAAATAATTTGTAATCTATTACATCATTCAATACTCATACACAAATATTTTAAAAAGTACAAAACAGTATCTGACTACGTATTTGATTTTCAAGACCTATTTACTCGCGTATGCAACTACGTAAAACAAATTTTACATGCACATCTGTTGTATGTATTGCATGGTTATGTGAAACAATCGAAACAATTTTCATTTTAAAAATCAGTGCAATTAAATAATATCATGTTTATATATATAGAGAGTTTTAAACTCTCTACATATTTACACTAATTGAAATTTAAATTATGGATCCTACTGTAAACATCTTACAGGAAAAGTTTAGATGAAATCTGGAAATCCACCAACAAATATATGTATA